>PVIC010041027.1:0-16456 GCA_004025085.1 Thryonomys swinderianus
TCAAAATGGAACAGGCCAGGTAATAACACTGCTTTGTCCCTTTTATGTCTGCCAAGGTGTTATTTGCATTCTTTCAGAAGCCAACAACGAAAAGAGGCCAACTTTTGTCTCTCTTCTACATTTCTAAAGAGCCAGCAGACACACCGACCTCCACAATCTTAAGGAGAAAGGAAGAGCAAGAATGCAGCCCTTTTCATGGCTTCTGTTACCTCACCTTCTGCTTCCCATTCCAGTCATATTACAGATAGAAATTGTTAACACTGACAGACAAAGAAATCTTCAAAATTTATTATCAGTGGCAAAACGAGAATAAAGGCTAGTCTCGCATTCCCACAATTTTATTCCTATGTAATCTGTAGCAGACACCAGAGACACTGAACACAATGGAATTCTCTCTTACAAAAGTATACTCTTGGGCCAGAGATTTAGCTCAGTGGTTCCAGTGCCTGCCTAGCAAGCACAAGGTTCAATCCCCAGTAATCACATACAGCAAGACTGGGTGTGGAGACTCACGCCCACCAGCAATCAGTACCACATGCGACAATGCCAGGTGTAATGGCTCATGCCTATAATCCCAGTACTCAGGAGGCAGAGGCAGGAGGATTGCTGAGTTCGAGGTTTGCTTGGGCTCCATAGTGAGCTCAAGGCCAGCCTGAACTACAAAGCTAGACCCTATCTCAAAAAAAAAAAAAAAATCACTGTATTTTCCTTGAAAGTAGGGTTTTCTACAATTAATTTTCTACTTCCACAGAAATTTGTAAAAGGGAGTAAGTTGATTTTCCCAGCTTTACATAGACGTGTAGTGGATGGTCATTCTTTCCAGCTATTGGCCAAGCATCCAAGTGTGGATGCCCCTATATGTGTCCACTCATTCCTGCCCCACTCCTGTCCTTCTCTCTGTGTTTTCTGGTTCAGTGCTGCTTGTCCTGCAGTCCCCCAAGCCCTCCTACTTCAGCTCCCAGAGCCCACTGAGCAGAACTCTCCACTGAGCTCTGCACAGCCGGCTCCCCGCACAGGCCCCACCGGTCCTGACACATAATCTAACCCTGAGTGACCGCTGATGCCAGTGCGCTGGCTGCCCTGCTGCTCCCCTACCCCAGCACAGTACACACCCACACAGGCGCCTTGGTGCTGGCTACCCCATCCGCCTGGGACCCTCTCCTCCTAGGCCCACTGGGCTAATTCCCTTCCTTTTCTCAGGAGCATCCAACTCTCACCTTCTCATCAAGACTTCAAATTTCTGTACTGGCTCAGTCACTTTCCCTCCGTGTTCTCCTGCCCCCCCCCTTTTATTTTCACTCTAGCCTGTGACCAAGAGGACATTGAGTTCACCGATAACATCTCAAGATCAAAAAGTATCCTGCAAATGAGTATGTGCTATTTCATCTCCTTTTCACACGCTCTTTCCTGTTTGAAAATAACCTATGCGTCCTATTCACCCTCATCTACAACCCCATGACACATTTTTGCTTATTACTCTGCACCATTTGCTGGCTCGGAGAATATATCTTCAGTGGTCTTATCCTGCCTCTTCTCTGATACAGACCAAAAATATAAAAAGTATTTTATAAATCTTTGTTGAACTCAATCAGCCTAAATGATGTTGGAGTCCAATAAAAATAGATGGAAAAAGCTAATTGGTCATTCTTCCAGAGAGCTCGTGGATAATCTTCCAGCTACCTAAACACACACAGAAGATACAAACGCTGCCCAGTTACTCAAGAGCTAATTTCTTAGCCAATGATTATCCTCTCCCTGTAAATCCCTTTTCTCAAAATGGGCAATACGGCTGTTTGAACAACTAGTTGAGTCAGAGAATAATTTTTTTCAAACTCTATTATGCCAAATACATCAGAAAATAAACTTGGTGATCAATAAGTGGTCTCAGACCAGATGGTTAGTGGATTCTGTTGTTTAAAACAGTGGTTGTTTCTGACTAGATCTAAATAAGGGAAAGTAGAATCATTATTTGGCTATTAACATATGCCGGACATTGGGTCAGCGGTTTTACATTTTATTCTCCCAACAAATTTGTGGGATACATTATTATCTATGCTTTGCAAAATAAGTAAGCTGAGGTCCACAGAATTAAAAGACACAGCAAGTGCGGGCTCCAAATCCCTAGGGTCACAATCCCAGCCCTTCCCCGAGCAACGCGCTCCCTCCCCTCCTGGTCTGCGGTTGATTTATTCCCAGAATTGCCTTCCTATACAGTGCGTTATTCACTTACACGTCTATTGTGTTACCTTTTCCTCTTTCATGCTGGTTCTTTTATGGGCCTGAACACAGTCTGGAATGTTTTATAGGGCTCAATTTTTTTTTTTTAATGCTCAGGTTCTACGTGAGCATGGAACCTAACAAAAGGTAGTGCAGACACATGTTTGCCACAGTGTGTTCCACAGCTAAGTCCTCAGGCCCCTTTGAAGTGATGTCTCTTTCCATGAGCTTCCTGAGAAGTCCCATTCACACTTTTCAGTGTGGGCTGCTTGTCTAGCTGCAGGTACTGATTGCGAAGGCCAATTCAGCAATGCTAGATCAGAAGTTATGTATTTCTTGCACAGTAATTTCTTATTTTTTAACTTACTATTTTTTTAAAAAAAAAGGCAAAACCATGGGGCCAAAGATTCAGCTCAATGGTTCCAGCACCTGCCTAGCAACACAAGGTCTGTAGTTCAATCCCCAGTAGCCATATACAATGATACTGGGCGTGGTGACTCAGGCCCACTAGCAATCAGTACCACATACCACAGTGCCGGGCGTCATGGCTCACACCTATAATCCTAGCACTGGGGAGGCAGAGGCAGGAGGACTGCTGAGTTCGAGGCTTGGCTGTGCTACATAGGAGCTCAGAGACAGGCTGAACTACAAAGTGAGACCGTATCTCAAAAAAAAAAAAAGACAAAAAAGAAAAAGAAAACAAAAAACAAGGATAGGCATCTGATGAAGTTAGCGTTGTCCTCAGGCTCCAGCCACTCTCCTCAAAGCCCATCAGACAGCAACCAAGCCTCTAGCACACAAAGGGGCCTTTTCAATCCAACCCCTAAGAGAGGGGCAAAGTGACATGTAGCCAACCACTGCACTGTGAACAGCCAGAGTTGCCTACACGTTCCCTCAGTACTGAACAGTGAAGATAATAGTTAAAAGCAAAAAAAAAAAAAAAAAAGCCATCTACAATGATCCAAAGAAGATTGTTACAGAACAGTGAATGCTCTGAAGAATTCGGCAGCCTGTTCTTCAGGAAAGAACCCATAAGCTGCTCTCTTAACAGCCATCGTCATCCTGACAGGTGAAGACAGAGAAGTGAAGGATCGTTAGGAAGGCAGAGACCCCATTCAGGGAAGAATCACAGGATCCAGGGACTTCGTATCAGCCAGCAAAAACATCAGTAAAGGTTCCTACTGACCTCAAAGGGTGGCTGGGTAAAAATATCAAAATGGCAATTATGAAACGGCCTCTAAGGTCAAAAGCAAATGTGTCCACTCTGACAAAGGCTGAAGATTTTCCCAGGGGTTTCATTTCCTGACACTGCAAAGACAAGGCTGAGCAAAGTGCAGTCTTTGGCAGGAGCCCAATTGGCCTGTGGATGTTCCGTGTAGTGTGGATGGTCCCCAGTGTGACACCCTGTTGTTTGCCTCTGTCACCAGTAACCTTTGGAGTACAATGTCCATTCAATTTTACTGCTGAAAGAGGTCTTGTTTGTTTGCCTGATCCATCCCCTCACTTAACTGATGAAGCTTTCAGACATAGACAGATATAGGAAATTTAGATTTTCAACTCTTTTTGAGGCAAGGTCTCACTTTGTAGTTCAGACTGGCCCTGAGCTCACTATGTAGCCCAGGCAAGCCTCGAACTCAGCCATCCTCCTGCCTCTGCCTCCTGAGTGCTGGATTACTGGTGTGAGCCACCACCCCCAGCACTGTGGTATGTGGTATTGTTTGCTGATGGGTGTGAGTCACCATGCCTGGTATTGTTGTATGTGGCTACCGGGATGGAACCAGGGACCTTGTGGCTGCTAGGCAGGCACCAGAACCACTGAGCTAAATCTCCGGCCCACATTTTTAACTTTTATAAGGATGTGAAGTATAAGGAGAGAAAACTTATTCTGAATCATTGCGGGCAGTGCTGAATTTGCATTGCCTGCCCAGTTTTGCCCATGAACATATCTGTACTTGTCAGAACATATGGTCCCATATGGGATTTGGAAACAATGATTACATTATGGTTTCCAAAAATAATGTCCAGAAACCTGGACTGGCTTTTGCGTCCACGCTGAGGTGCACAAGCTGGTGACAGAAAAGAGAACAGAAGCATGTTCTGCTCGCTGTCTTTCCTCATGGCGAAGCTCTCATGGGCACCAGGTGCGAAGGAGCACTGTGCCTACAAGTCCTTCAAGCTGTTGATAAAAGAGACAGTAGGAAAGAAAACAGGAAAGAGGGCGACGAGGTGCATGACACAGCACACAGGGAATCCGAATGTAGCAAGTCACACGGCTCAAGAATGCTCTTTGCAAAACTGATCTAATATTAGGTCCAGGACGCTGAACTGCTGGACGTGGGTAGGGGACAGCGTCAGAGATGCTAGGAGGAGGAGGAGCAGGCAGGAGGAGCCGCCACCCGGGAAGCACAGTGTGTGGAGGGAGGTGCTCCTCAGTCTCTTCCTCCTCAGTCTGGCCAGCCTCACCCCAAACTAGGAGCGGACTGTGCAGTGTCCCCCGAGAAGAGACCAGTAAGGTTAAGAAAGCAGGAGGTGAAAAATACGCTAAGGGCGTTTCAGGGGCCCTTCGCGTAAGGCAGGAAAATCCACAGTAACTCGCGCAACGTTCCCTTTTAAGACAGCAGAATAGTGCAACTTTGTATTAGGCTTTTTGTTGACACTATAAACAAAGACATAACTAAATCCCTTTCCTATTGCCTTTCTCCTTCCTTATTTAAACGACATTGCACTGCGCAAACATCCGGGATCCTAAAAGGACGTTAAATATTGGTTTGATGGAGTCTCAAAGCCCAGGAACAACCCAGAAATGTTTACAAAGGGTGGCTGAGAAACTCCTAATTCTAAAAGCTTTGTAAGTTTCATATGCCTTTAAAAAAAAAGTAACTAGAACATCTAAGCACTTCCTTTGTTAAATAATCAAACATGATTTTGTCCTAAAATTGAAACTGTGATTTAATCAAGTTTTCTCATCTTGTTGGCATTTTTTTTAATTCTAAACACCATACAGAGAAAAGGTTGATGCTATTTAAGGAAAATCGGGCTTCTATGACCCTTACCTTTGCTTCGTATGCCACCCTAAAGGAAAGCGTGTTAATAAACCCTGTTCAGATAACAAGCTTGCTCAGTACTGAAACTTTGCACCTGCAAGACCATTCGCTCGCTGAGCTACTCACCGTGTCACCTGCCCCAGCCTTTTCCTTTTTTTGAAGTGAATATTGCCTCCATTTTACAGAAAGCTGTGAGAACTGTCCCAGTGGACCACCTGTGACATCAAGGAAGGGCTCGAGACTGAAGCTTGAATACTAACAAATTGGACTTCATGCTTTCATGAAGGTCTCTGCGTCACTTGTCCCCAACTCCACATTCGTTTTCTGAAGCCCACAGATGAGCACCTGGTGTTTTGCTTCCACTTTCTCTTATATTTCTCTGGCCCATTAGAGTCTCTCTCTCTCCCTCCCTCTCTCTCCCCCTCCCCCCCTCTCTCCCTCCCCCACCGTGGTTGTTACTGTAGGCTGTATACTGTAAGTTACAGTCTTTGTGTACGTTTCTTCCCAAATAGCGAGGCTATTAGCCACTTGACAGATAACCCCAAGTAACTGTGATACTTATGCCCAAAGTCCAGAGATGATGGCACAGAGCAGGACGTGAATGGGTTGCCTTCTGAGCAGTGAATGAATGAGCAAATGAATAAGTTACTCTTCTGTCTGACTCCACGGTTTGGAGCCGCCACATAATAGCCAAGACCCCCGGAGATGGTGTTGCACCTTGACAAGTCGGTCTGATATGGTTTGATTCTGGTTTATTTCTACTCCAGATAGAACACTTCTGTGCACTTTGGGCTTTAACAATTCATCATTATGAATTATGTCAGTCTTTCTCATATTATGTCAGTCTTTCTTTCTGCTCCCTCTAGGACAGAACATTATTTCATCCTGTGAGCAACAGCTGTATGGATTCCAACCCAGCAGAAAAGAAGATTTTCATGGCCAGATGTGATCCCTTATCTGAGACTCAGCAGTGGATTTTTGAACACATTAATATGACTGTTTTAGAAAAATTTAGCCACCATGTCAGCTCCTAAAAAGAAGCAAGAAAGGAGGAAAGAAAGAAAAAGGAAGGAAGGAAGAAAAGAAAGAAAGAAAGAAAGAAAGAAAGAAAGAAAGAAAGAAAGAAAGAGAGAGAGAGAGAGAGAGAGAGAGAGAGAAAGAAAGAAAGAAAGAAAGAAAGAAAGAAAGAAAGAAAGAAAGAAAGAAAGAAAGAAAGAAAGAAAGAAAGAAAGAAAGAAAGAAAGGACTATCTACAGATTATAAACTAAATGTTAACCAGCCTCTGGGTCAAAGGAGTCAGGAATAACATTTCCTAGATCCAGAAAGCTTGGTTTCAAAATTTGTAAATGCCACGTCGAAGTAGGTTGTCCTGAAGAACTTCTTGCATCCGAAGAGCTTGGCTAAGAACCTCACCAGCTGCTTCTGAGAACTCAAAACGAGCAGTTCCCTTGCTGGCCAAGGGTGAAGATTATGTAGGGACTTTTCAAAACAACTGCTGAGTTAATAAATCCTAGCATTTCTCAGGTCAAATCCTGCAGTAGTGAGTAGCTATGAATGGATCCTATTAAGCGGGTGGGAGGGGGGGTAGGAACAGTGCATGACTGCTCTGACAGCCTGAGGATACCACAGGTTTAGAACTAGCCACACTGAAGGGGCGAGCCCTCCTCTTTGGTGCCATTCTCTGACTAAGAATGGGGTAAGCAGGTTTAACCCTTAAAAGTGCTGCAGATGATTTTAGAGTGCTCATACCATTCTGTTTTGCTTTAGTTTTCAACAAGGGTGCCACATCTACAATGACGTAAGTTACATAATGAAGTGAACTTCCAGGTTTCCCATTCTCCTCTTTACATTTGTCATTTTCCTTTTACAGCACAAGTTAGTTATTCATAAAAGTTCATGCTCCATAAATGAGTTGAGATTCTAATTCAGTGCCCTTGTATGAATCCAGTTAAAAATTTTAAAAAAAATCTATGCTATAATCTTACTCCAAAGAAAGATTTCACAGAAGCAGCAAAACCACAGAAAGATTTAGGAAAGAGATTTCTCTAGGAAATCAATTTTTACTTTTCTATTATTTTTAGGATTTTAAAAGTCTGATGTTTGTCCCACCATAATTTTTATTGAGGAAGGAAATGGAGTGAAGTTGATGTAATTTGTTTAGGAAAGTCTTAAACCCAAATAAATCCACACTCCAGTTGACATATGAATATGTCTTTGTTCAATTCTATATAAACAGTGCTGGGAATTTAAAAGTGGTTTTATTTAATTATTTGTTTGGGAATTTTTACATTTGTTTTTTATATGGTTGATAGTAATGATGTTATTATTTTATTTGGAAGCCCTTAAAAGGTGTTACTATTAATAAAGTGCTTCAAATGCCATTTTCTGTTAATGGGGCAATATTTCAGCAAAAAGGATGACTCAAAAACTAAACAGTATTTCACCTTTAAGAGAAGTGTTTCCTTTTCAATAACGATGAACTGGGGGAAGAGTATTCAGGTGTCAAGATGTGTCTCTACAAGAGATTCATATTTATTCTATTTTTCTAAACAGATACAGAAATGATTTTCCCTTGTTTTTATTGTTTTCCTTTTATTTTGATTTTCCTGTTAATACTGTCTGAGATATAGACTACTGAATGTTAGAACCAGAAAGACATGAGATCTAACCCTTTTGGGATTTTTTTGTTTTATTTTTGTAGGGGTTTTGTTTGGTTGGTTTTCATTCTTTGTAGATAAACAACAAACACCCAGGGAAGCCCAACCCCTGACAGAACTGAGGGGTCTTTAAGACCATTAGTCCCGTGGTGTCTCCTGTAGTGAACTATCTCACTCTTTGGTCTAGGATGGTTCCAACTCCAATTTAACATGAAATTTTCAGTCACCACCTAAGAATACTTTCCTGGCAATTTCCCCCAAAATAGCTTTCATACTTAGAAATCTTAATGTATGAAACCTCTTCTTGTAAATGTTCATGATTTTGTCCTCTCCTCAACACCTAATCAAAATATGCAGTTAAGCTTCCCTGCTAATGGCTGGGGAAGACTTATTTTTACTGTCATTACTGATTTTTTAAGCATTCTTTTCAAGACCCACTCTTTTTAAACCACCTGTCACACCGATATTTGGTATAGGTCAAGAGATCTTGAGGCATTCAAGATGCACAGTGAAAAAAATCAATAGTGAGAAATTAACCTGTGTGTTGAACATTTCTAAAGAGTCAAGGAAGATTTATCTCAAGTGTTCAGAGAGCAATCTAGCCAGAGAATTAGATGGGCCTATAAAAATTCACATTATGTCATTAAACAGTTGACTGCTATTTACACTTGTTCCAAAGAAATAACCCTGTGTCCAGCACCCTAGAAAGCTAAGATTTGTCCTCTTCTCCTAGGTTGAGAAAATTGTGGTTCGCTAAACAAGCAACATCCTTTGAGAAAGGCTGAATTTTGCATCACTGTAGTGTGACATACATTTGTCAACCAAGACTGGTCTCCTATTCTCTGGGCAAAGAGAATATAATATCAGAAATAATTTTGTAAAGGGATGGATGCTCAAAATATGAAGTCCAAAATTAAAATTTCAAACTACCAAGTAGTTATTAAATGTATCTACACTCAATAACACACAAAGAGAGAAAAATTAACCTAGAAAAGCTTTCCTTAACCAGAGGGCATAACGTACCCGAGAAGAACACTGAAGGAGTCATTCCTTTTACCGCAACAGGTCGAGACTCTACTTGCTTAAAATATCACTACCATTCTCTGTAAGTGAAAGGCCACATATATTTGTATTTTTATCTGGCAAAGGGAACTGAACAGTCCTCAGAAAGTCTTGGTCCTCCAAACAGCATGCTTTGAAAACTGGGCAGTAGAATACTCACCTATCCTTGCCTACCCTTTTACCAGAATCAGAGGGGAAATATCCTAAAGGAAGTCTGACGGTGGAGACTGCTGCTTCCTCATAATAAGAAATAGTTTCACCACACTTTTTAAAAGGATTAATTTTAAGCTCTTTTTGAGTATTTACAGAGAAAAGGCTACACTGTAAACAATTAGGCACTAATCATGGGATTTATCCACTTTCCAAGGCTGATTACCACAATGGCAATAATTATGTACTGGCTGCTATGTCTCCTGTTATTTAGTTTAAAACATTAACATGATCACATGACTATTGTTAAATCTCTTCATATATCAGAACTCTCAGTGAGTGGTACAAGTTCCAGAGTTATTTTGTCATTTGAAAACACAGAACATTGTATAATAAAAGGATAACATATAATGCACAGGAACCTATAGTCTATAAAAACATTGTTAGGTCCATTTTTTTTTCACATACCTTGGAAAACACAATACTAATCTCGGCACTTGGCACCGTTGACTTTAGGAACAATCATAGAGTTTCAAAGATGGTAACCGTCAAAGCATAAGCAAGTAAATACCCATTTTACGCTACTTGCTTTCACATAAAAAAATTATTTTTCAATTTTTTTATATCTCCATGAGAAAACAGAAAAAAAGAAAAAGCACTATTAGAAAGACCCGAACTGCAAAGTGTATGGCAGACCTGCCAAACACCCTATGACACTGTCATTCCAAAGCCAGTTGTCCAGCGGTCAGAAAAGGCCCCGTCTACCACCACATGATATCAGGACCCCGAGACTGCACAGATCAGAGGACTCAGAAGACAACTGGGGGTAAAACTATGCCAGATCTACATGTGACTTCCTCTCTTACACTGACAGAACCTTTCCCAAAGGCTGGGATCTCCCTGGTACTCCCTAGGAAGGAATGTGGTGGGGTTTTATTATTTCTTTTAGAATTTACAACCATTCTAATAATATAACATTGTAAACATTGACTTATTCCTAGAAATAAACTTAAAACTCCTTTGGCTTCTTACCCTGGCAAGAATATGAGGTTACAATATATTTACATAAACAGGTGCTAGAGAAATGCTGGAAATAAGGCACTGTATATAAATCAAAAGGAGGAATACCTCAAAGAGAAAATATTTCCAAACGACTAGGCAAGAGGTAAATCGTATCTCTAGACCCAGGTGTGTGCGAACGCCTCTCTCCATTCACCCCGAGTTGTACCCCTGCCACCCTCGCTCTGAGAGGGCGCGCAACACACCGAGGCCACTCTCCAGGTGCGCAAGCGCGGCTGCGGACGCTGACATGGGAGGAGGGGCCAGTCCTCCCCGCAGCGCCGACACCGGAAGGTTGCTCTTCGATTTTGGTCTACAGCCCACGCAGAACTGGGATCCGCTTGCAACTCTGTTTGTTAAGCTTGACATGGGCATGAAGCTTCTGCCACCGTCGCTCGCCTCTGCGCGTGGAACCCCAGGCCGGTGTGTGTGCTACCACAGCCTCGCAGCGACACCGCTCAGGCACGTCTGATACTCACTGCAGAGATATGGGGAAACGTTTTTTGCACCCTTCCTGCCTGAAGTCGCCCCCTTTGGCTCGTTGCACAGCGGCTTCCTGGGTGTCCCCAGTCCCCCACCGACCCCAGTTCCAAGTCTTCTTGTTAATGATCTCATTTTGGGACCCTTTGCCATGGGTGAGGGCTGTCTGTAACTAAGTACTATGTGCCCTGGTTTTCAAGGGCCAGTCTTGGTTTATGCCTGTCGTTCCATGTAATTATTAATAGTACTCCATTTTAACCTTTTGCCTTGAAAATGTCCTGATTTGGGAAGTAAATTATAAGGTCACTCTGTTTATAATCCATCTCCCTGTTTGCCTTACAATTTCTCTTAAGTTAAAACATCCTTTGCTTATCAATCCCTGTAAGAAATCATCTAGACTCATCCCTTCCCTTCTGGTAGAACTAGATTAAAATTAGTCAATTGATGACTAACAATTAGATCCCTATAGTTCTTTATAATTTGCTAAGTAGAAGGCTTTTTATTGAGAGGTTTTCTTCTTTGTTTTTTGCAATACCAGGGATTGAACTCAGGATCTTGCCCTTGCCAGACAGGTGCAGAACCACTGAGCTACATCCCTGGCCCTTACCAAGAGTTCTTATATCCACCTAAATCTGTTTACTGAGTTCTTATCTTTCTGATTTAAATGGATTTTCAAAATTAAATATTTGGTCAAAATCAGTTTCTATTTTATTTTTTAAAGTCATTTCAAGGTATAAAGTCAATCTTTAATCTACATTAATAGCCACATTTTACCTTCTGAACATTATGAAATGTATATATTCTAGTCATTATTGCTTTTGTTGTTCAGGGCAATTCTATAGACATCATCTTTTTCTGCTTTGTAACCCCTTCTGT
Organism: Thryonomys swinderianus; assembly: GCA_004025085.1. Classification (NCBI taxonomy): domain Eukaryota; kingdom Metazoa; phylum Chordata; class Mammalia; order Rodentia; family Thryonomyidae; genus Thryonomys; species Thryonomys swinderianus. The sequence continues at coordinate 11,546 of PVIC010041027.1, forward strand.
AGTGGGTGGCATTGTGATATCCATGAAGAAACTGAGGGGCTCAGAGTAAAAGAGCTGCAGCGTCAAGGTCACACAGCACTTTGGCAGAATCAGGACTATAATTCAGGCCCTTCCGGAATTTAGTTCTCTGATCCTTCCACTCTCCATGGTACATCATAGCTCACTAGAAGGCTATTTGTTAACAGTAAAATCTAAGGTGCATTACATTGCATTACTTCACAACAGTGTGTTCACCTACTCCTCCTCTGTGGCTTCTGTTTTTAACCCCATAATTATGTTTGCTCTTCCCTGCTCCTGTTTGGTTTTAGTGGGCTTCCCACAGCTTATTAATGTAAGAACACAAAACTGAATCCAGGATTAATCCCTCTTAATGAGATTTCTAGGGTACCTTTAGGAAAAGAAGTGATCAACTAACGCTATTTGTATAGCTGTACATGATAAATTCTAATGCAAACACTAGGTACTGTGATTATTAATGAGCTCAGTCCACAGCGTGGGGAAAATAGCCACTAAGCAAAGAACTTGCATTTATTTTGCAGTCTGCAGCCTACAAACTGAGCTTCTTTCAAGATCCTTATTTCTGAGAAGTTCTAGCAGGAGCAGTTCTCAGACACTTGAGTTTCTGTATGTATTGTTAAAACTTCTCTCTATGGCAGTTTTTCTCCTTAGGGTACTTATTAAACATGCAGTTACCTGATATAGTATCATCATCTGTTCACACTGCTAAACAACATCAATTCTGCAGGTTATGGTCAACAGAAATCTGTTTCTCACAGATCTGGAGGCTTGAAAGCCCAAGATCGAGGAGCAGGTACATTCAGGTCTGATGAGGGCCCAATGTGTTGTTCAGAAACAGCTTCCACTTGTTTCATCCTCACTGGCAAAGGAACACTATAGGTAGCCTTTCTCTCGTTCATTCCTTCCTTCCTTTCCTCCTTCCCTTTGTCTCTTCCTTTCCTTTCCTTCCTTCCTTCCTTCCTCTTTCTCTTTTTCTTCCTTCCTTTCTCTTTTTTTCTCTCTTCCCTTCCTTCTTTCCTTCCTTCCTTCCTTCCTTCCTTCCTTCCTTCCTTCCTTCCTTCCTTCCTTCCTTCCTTCCTTCCTTTCTTTCTGTACCAGGCATTGAACTCAGGGACTTAGCTTGCCAAGCAGATGATGCACCACTGCTGAGCTACATTCAGTCATAAGAGCACAAATCCGAATCATGAGGGCTTTGACCTCCGGCCTGCTACACTCCCAAAGGTCCCACCTCCCAACACAAACATCTTGGGTGTTTGAATTTTAACACAGGAATTGCAGTGAATACAAATACTTAGACCTAAACTCTAGGTTTTATCCCAAATCACCCCAATTAGAATATCTGAGTAAGATCACCAGACAATACAGATAATTCTGCAATTATGAAGATAATGATTTTCTTTGTGCCATAGACCTTTTTTCCTTATGATTAGTAAATCTAAACAAATTCTTTAATGTGGTTTTCTTGTCCATGATACAGACTGCTAATGTCCAGAAAAATAGCCAGTTGTAATTCAAAGCTAAATTTACCCTGACAGGAACATGTCTGAGAATATTTTCTTTCAAAATTCCTATCTTTTATTAGGTCAGTGGTTATTAAACTTTAGTATTTAAGGACCTTGAGGAATTGTTAAAGCATGAACAGCTGGGGTATACCCCTCTGCATTTCTGATTTTTTCAGTCTAGGGTGGGGCCCAGGAATTTATATTTTAAACAAATCTGTAGGTGATGCCAATGCTAATGACCTGCAGGCCACACTTTGAAAGCCATTGGTTTGCACCATTAGTCTCACCAGTTTGAAAATACCTTTTCAAAGACAATTATTGTTGATGTTGGATGTGCTTAGAAAGCATTGATCATATGTAAACACTATTTATTACAAGTGACAAAACTCCACCCAATGGTAAACTCAGATGAGCATGACAAGCCCATAAATACTTATAACCAGAATTAATTATTGCTATGAAGGTCTAGTCTAAACAGTGCATTGGCATCATTTAAATTTCTCAAGCGGACAACAGATGTAGTTCTTGCCTAGCACATGTGAAAGTCTTGGGTTCAATTCCTCATGCCAAAAGTAAGGCAAAAGAAAACACTTCAACTTAAGCAAAGTAAAATAAATAGGTCAGGATTCCTAAGGTACATGCCCATCATTGAGTATCACATTAACAATATAACTTATTATTATTATTTCTTCCTCAGAACTGTGGTGAACTTCATACAATTATGAAATAGTATTGAAAATCATTAGAAGGCATAGCTTGGTTAGATACTTACTTATTAATTATTTAACTTTATTTTCTAGTTTATCAGCCCTTCCACTGCAGACCATCCTTGTTCTTAACTTCTGTCTTGAGAAAAGAACAGATTTCTGTCAGTGAATACTTAGCCACACTCACTTCAAACACAAGGTCTTATATGACTGAGCTATGGTTCCTCTATCTTTGAAAAAATGCTGCAAATTAAAATTCTTTAAAGTGTAACAATATCTCACTATACTCAACTCAGTTCAAGGACTTTATTAGAAACAGTTGCAAAAAGGAAAACCTTAGAATTTTTTCTGGTTCTATTGGGTTTGTAACCTTTTCACTGCAAATAAACACAAAGATCTTTTTTGAAGGTTATTTCTGTGTCATCTTTGTCTTCAAAAGCATTCATTTTTTTTCTTTTTTTCAGGCTTTCATAATAAATCCTTCATATTATCTTTTTCAAGTATTTTCTGTTGTTTTACATACTAAGATACATAAAAAGAATGTTTTGGACCAAAATGTTTCCTTCTCCTGGCTTGTTACTCAGATTTCTATGACGGAGCTAAAGTGTCAGGTAGGGAGGTTATGAGGTTCTCCCTGCCAATCATCCATGCTACACAGGTTCGTGTTTTAGGGTTAAAATACGCAGCAGAGGGCCAGAGGGTTAGCTCAGTGGTGCCGGCGCCTGCCTCGCAAGTGCAAGGTCCTGAGTTCGATCCCTGGTAACCACATATAATGCTGGGTGTGGAGACACGCCCACCAATAATCAACACCGCATGGCATACCACAATGCCGGATGTGGTGGCTCATGCCTGTAATCCCAGCACTCGGGAGGCAGAGACAGGGGGATTGCTGAGTTCTCGGCAGCTTGCCTGGGCACCATAGTGAGCTCAGGGTCAGCCTGAACTACAAAGCAAGACCCTGTCTCAAAAGCAAAAAAAAAAAAAAAAAAAAAAAAAAAAAAAAAAACGCAGCAGATGCAGAAACTCCTTTTAAGGCCAAAACCTAAACACTTCATCTCAAATGAAAAGCATAAACTTCAGCAGCCAGGCCTTTCAATCCCTCTCAAGGGTAGAGCAACCAAACACAAAAAGAAAGAAAGTTTCTCTCCCTTCCTAGTAAAGAGGAGATTAAAGGAAATAGTGGGGAATCTCTGGTGAGAGACAGAGAAACAATCATGCTTTGTTTTCCTTAAAACAATTTTTTAAAGTCCTAGAGGAAGCAGCAGGGAAGGGTTGGAGTGACAGGGATGTCAAAGAAATAATCTCATGAAGGAAATGCTGCTCTGAAGCGAGGAGCCGCTTCTCATTAATGTCTACCTGGCAGCAGTTGAGGGCCGGGCACGTGCATTCTCCAAAACTGTTTTCGGTGGAAAGATGGGGGTTTATAAAGAACAGGAGCACAGATGGGCATTAAATAACAGTGCAGAGTCAGCCACTGAAATGTTCAAAATAAAAAATCCCTGGGCCAATTCTCCGGATGATAAATGGACCACTTGAGAAAGGACTCGGAGTTGAGGGTCTTTTACTGTGGACCACAGGAAGGACCTAACCCTGAGAGAGCTAATGACCTTGTTTCTGCATTCCTCGACTCACTTGCTGGCTAGAAACCAGCTGTGAGGTCGCGGGTTTGAAATGGCCTGGGAGAAGCTGGGGTGGGGCGAGGCGCAGAGCCCTGCTACTGGGGGGTTCCTAGGGATGGGACAGGATCTATACGGGCGACAGCCACACCCTACACTCTCCCTACCAGAGCCGAGCCGCTGAACCAGAGGCAAAGCTCTTGCACACATCACCCTGGTCTTCTCCAGTCTTTTTAAATGCTCCCTTATTTTTATCAAGCCTGAGAAAACTTCTATCAGGAGTCAATACATCAGAGGAGTGAAATTCCTTTGGTGTCTTGTAGAAACCAGAGGATCTCGTTGGACAGAAGAGAAGTATGACAACACCAAAACCCCAACCTTTCCTCCCATTCACATCAGTTTTCTAGGTCTGGGATGGACTATTCAGGTAACAACAGCAGCTGTATCCCTCACCCCGTCCCCTCACGACTCAAGAGTCTTAGTTTAATTCAGTAAATGGTGAACACTATCAAGACAGGCTTTGTGTTAGACCAAAAGGTATGAAGAGAATTATCTGGTTAGTTGTCCAAAACAAAAGCAAAAAAATCCCAAACTGAAAATAAAGCAACCCAGAAAAGTCTCCGGCTCTTCTTTTCCATTTCAAGTTCAGAAAATACTAATCCCTCTAAGATTTCCCCTCAGGATGGTGGTAATGAGGAAATATGATAAAGAACATGAAAATGCTTTGTAACTTGCAAACCGAAATGTAAATGAAAGCTCTTGGCATTTCAGGGAACCTCATCCTCTTCCAGTGCACAACCTGGCAAAATGACTCTTGAGGGCAGATCATTTACAAAGCAGAGCACAGGCCGACTTGGGGAAGTCACAAGCGGTATTGTTAACAAAGAAGAAGGACAACCAAAGAAAACGGGGCTGGGAATACTGGGACACATGGCCCTTATTTTCTTAAAGACATTAGATAAAGAGATTTGTGGCCAAGACAGACTATTAATACAGAGTCTATGCACACAGTACCTGAAGGTGATTTAGGAAATGATATCAGAGATATCAAATATTATACTGTTAGAT
>PVIC010041028.1:0-16413 GCA_004025085.1 Thryonomys swinderianus
AAAAAAAAAAAAAAAAAAAAAATGGTGAGTCCAAGTGCCCACTCCCAATGCCAGTAAATGTAAACTCACTCAGATGTAGGGTCATTGTAGATGAACTTCGGTTGAAGATCCCCAGGTGACATCATCCTGGATTTAGTGAGTCACAGAACTAAGGACTGTTGTCTTTATACGAAAGATGAGGTGGCGATTACTGTCAGTCATCAGAAACTAGAAGCACTGAACAGATTCTCCCTCCAGAAACTCCAGAAAGAATCAGTGTGTTATGGCCTGTGTCTAGAGGTACCCCCAAAGCCTCATGCAGTTGTATGTGGGGCTTTTATTGAAGTGGCTGAATTTAGTGTGATTGACTTGTAAGAAATGCTAGGAGCAAGGACACTGGGTCTAAGGGTGTAAGTGCTACCTGCCCTGAATAGTCTGGATAAGATAAAGGGGCAGAGAGACACTGTGAGGATCCCTTGTTCCTTTTGCTGTTTTCCACTGCCATGAATAGTTGCCCCTCTGCCATACGCCACCCTGCCTTGGAACCATGAGAAAAGTAACTAAGACAGAATTTGGCACCAAGAGTGGGGTTGTTGCTGTGACTGTATTGGACCGCGTGGTCCAGTAGCTTTTGGGAATGGCTTGTGCAAAGAATTTGGAAAAATTTGGAGTTGCTTGCTGAAAAAGTAGAGCTGGAACACCATAGGCTGTACTGTATGGGGGATATTGGTCGGAGCTCAGAAGACCAGAAAGCCAGTGAAGACCAGCTCAGGATGTTTCCGCTGGGAGGAAAGACTTGTTTTGCTGTTGGACTCCAGACATATGTGTTATTGCTTGGTAGAAAGTTTGTATACATTTCACTCATGTCCAGACACTTTGCCTGAAACCAGAAATAAGGGCAGTAGACTGATTAATCTTGTAGAAGAAATTTCAAGGCAGGCTAATATTTAGGCCATGACATGACTGCTGAGCCAGATCTATGTTGAGAATTAAGAGAAAAATCCAAGAAGAGTGATTTAAAATGTAGTTTGGCCAGAAAAGAAGCTCCAGTAAAATGGTAGACTAAAGACAGAGCAGGGTAGATTTTTGACTGCTGAGAAGAATCAGAAGAGTGGAAAAGATAACCTGAGGGCATCGCAAGAATCAGCAGGACTCTACCATTTGTAGCTTCAGAGTTGCAAAAGTGAAATATTTTGTTTTGAGAAGAGAATCCCAGAGTACCGTGTTCCGGAAAGGTGGCAGCCTAGAGAATTTGTTTTCTGGAACTAGGTTCAGAGTGCTCAGCGACCCACCAGGCATTCAACCCCTATAGCCAAGAAAGAAGGAAGCCTGGCTACTCTTTAGCTAGCAGCAGCCCTTGGCATCATCCATGTGGTGCAAGTTTTGGGTGCACACAGAATGGAAAAGTTGTGGGATCACGAAGGCTATCACCCCAGTTTCAGAAGAAGGCATGGGAGGACGGACATTGCGCCCCTGAGAGGGTGACGTGAGAAGCTGTGAGTGAAGCCAGAGGTGCAGTAGAGACCCCGGAAGGTTGGAGAAGATGGGAATGTATACAGTCTGAGGAGAGAGCAGAACTAACCCAAGAGAGAAGCCATTGAAGCTACAACCACCAGAAGTGCCACAGAGATGGAGCCACCCAGCCTCTTTGGAGAGCAAACTTGTCCAAGATTGCTGGGGATGCTAGAAGTGGAACTGCAGAACTCACTGCTTGCCATGCAAGATTTGAGTTTTGCTTTGCTCCCATTCTTATGTAACCCCCTATTTATAACTTTTGGAAGAGAAGTGTTTATCTCATGCCATTGTATGTTGGAAGTGTTTAACTTTTCATTGGTACAGGGGCTTGCAGCTTAGAGTTTCCCTTAAATTTCAGAGGAAACTCTGGATTTGGACTTTTCGTGTATTCTGAAAGTGTTAGGACTTGGACAATTTTTGGAGATGGAGTAAATGCCTTTTGCATAAAAGGATGTTCATGAGTCTTTGGTGGGCAGAAGCAGAAAGTTATGGCTGTGTCTTCATGTCCTCCCAAATCTCATAAAGTCATAGGAGGGACTTTGACAGAGGTGGCTGAATTAGGAGAGTGTGATTGATTCCTGTGAATTGCTAGGCTCAAGGGCACGAGGCCTAAGGATGTAAGTGCCACCTTCCCTGACTATTCTGGCTAATAAAAGAGGCAGAAAGACCTTGTTAAGTTCCTTTGTTGTTTTTTGCTGTCTTCCACTGCCGTGAATGGTTGCCCCTGTGCCATGTGGCACTCTTTCCTGGCACCAACTTATGGACTGAAACCTCTACCAACTATGAAGTCCATAAGCTTTTCCTCCTTTCCTCTGGGTGTCGGATATTACGTCTCACCAATGAGAATGTAATGAAGACACAACCCATCCCACATCTTCATTTTACAGTGTGAGAAAACAAATTTTCCTATGTAAGTTACCAAATCTGTAGTGATTTTTTGTGGCAGTCCTAAGAAACTAATACAGACTTTATCCCAGCCTGGAGGCCTGAGATGGAAGGTGTTTGACAAGTGTTAACAGGTTTCTGAGTTCTAAGGACGTTTTGCTGAGCTACAGAGATCAAGAGTTTATTTCTTTTACCAATGAGGGAAAGAATTCCAGACTGAAAAAAAAATGCATATCAACATAGCCTATATTATGAAGAGTAAACCAATTTCCAGTGTTCTAATTCTGTGTGAAGAAGGTAAGAGACATGCTACTCACTCAGCTTATCTGCTCAGGACAGAGGTCTTGTCTCTTCTGTTCAGTCCGCCTGGTCTATGTATCTCTATGTAACAGACTATTAGCAGATTCATTTATAATTCACACCTCTGATTCTGACATAGTAGCCAAGGCAACATGCATTTCCTGTCTGAATTATTGTGATTGCTCTCTGTCTGATTTTATGATTGTTTACCCCAGTCATGTCTTATTTTTCTCAACACAAAATCCAGAAAATTCTATTAAAATCTCAGTGATATTATCCCGTTCACTACCACAAAACTCTCCAGTGGGCACTCATTGTCTTCAGAGCAAAATCCTGAAGTTCTTAAATGTCGTAAAAACCCCAGTAGACTTGACGCTCCATGAGCCTTTTGTTGTCCTGTCTTATAACTCCGCCCTTGAGTCACATGATCTTGCAATTCAGGTGTATAATGATAAGGAAGGGCACTTACAGGTCTCTCCAGGGACCAGCTTCTTGCCAGTGAGGAGTCTGAGTTGGAACAGCTCCTCAGTTGGGCTAAAAGAGGAACGTGATGAAAATGTTAAAATTCCCCTACGTGCTGTATGCCTCCAAGCAGGCATCTCCCTTTGCCCATTCATGGCCAGAGTCATGTGGGTCAAACACCTGGTACCAGTGTAAGCTCAGCATCTTGGGGGAACTGCTCTGGTTGGATTAAGAGTCTAGAATTAGCTTATCATTTAGCCATCATTTCCATTTGAAGAAGAGACACTAATGACTTCATTTCAAAAACGGGGATGGGAAGCTCAGAGAAGGTGAGGAACTTGCTGAAGGTCACATAGTTAGTGATTAAATCTGGGTTTGTCTGATTCTTGTATTCTTTTCCCTCCACTGTGCTGCCTAGAAATTAGAAACACGTTTCACGGGATTTGAGCCTAAATCTTTCAGAAATAACATTAACACCAGAGTGCGGGCCACTCCTGTTGGAGATGAGATATAGCTAAACATCCAGAAAGACAAGTAGCAGGGTGGTGGTGAAGGCTGGGCTTTTGGTGGGTCAGTGTGGTGCAAAGACATGAATTGACCACACAGCCTCACGTAAGAAGACTTGGTGTTGACTTTGAAGGCAGCCAGAGGAAGGTCAAAGGTGTGTTTCTGGATCCTGTGAGAATCTCTGACATTTTTTCTGTGCTGCAACATGACACTTAAAAATTCTACCTGAGGGCTGGAGATTTAGCTCAGTGGTTCGGCGCCTGCCTCCCAAGCGCAAGGTCCTGAGTTTGATCCGGTAACCCCATACAATGCTGGGCGTGGTGACTCACGCCCACCAGCAATCAATACCACATACCACAGTGCCGGGTGTGGTGGCTCACTCCTGTCATCCCAGCACTCGGGAAGCAGAGACAGGAAGATTGCTGGGTTCGAGGCTTGCCTGGGCTACATAGTGAGCTCAGGGCTAGCCTGAACTACAAAGTGAGACCCTGTCTCAAAAAACAACAAAAATTCTACCTGAATTCCTAAGCTGAAACCTTCAAGATTGGAATTATCAAGAAGTATATTTCCTACAAAATATAAATGACAGCCTGCTAACTCTCCTGAGACAGGGCTTCATTTACCTCTAGCTACCTGTATGGGCAAGTATTCCTCTGCTAGACCTCCCTTTGTGTGTGGAAATGCATAACTACTGGTAATGATGGTGTCACTAATAATTGACACATTTTGTACCTCAGGATCCGAGCATTTGCAGTAACATTACTCACCACAGATGCCACAGAAAGACAGTGCTGTTTTGATTTTCCGTGTTACCAGGTGGTGTGTAAAATCTACCCCATATCACCCAGCTGGAAAGCAGCAGACCTGAGGTTTACGCCTCAGCTGTTCCAGTCCAGGAACCGGTTTTCTGAAAGTGGAGATTTCTATACATGTCCTGATATTTGAAAAGTTGAGTGTAGAGATGGACCTAATAGCTAAGATGATTTTTTTCCCCTCATTTTCTTTCCCTTTTCCTTGATATTTTTGCTCTTTTCTCTTCTCCTCCCCACTTCCTTGAAACCTCAAACCAATATCTTCCCCACAGTGTGAAGTTGGCATCTTTTCTCAATCACCTGGTGCCATCTGCTAAGTCCTGGCCAGAGCCACTGTCCCATTGTCTGGGGAGTGTTACAAGTCTGAAGTTCTCAGTCTCGTAATGAACTTCCTCACTTCACCTCTGTCTTCTCAGTTTTCCTGGCTACAAAGTGAAGATGCCATTGCAAAGTACTTTTAAAAATTGATACGAAGTGCTTTTTAACGCAAGTGCAGACATCTGTGGAGTTGTTCAGGGGTTACAGGATGGAAGTGGCAAATGGAAAAGGCCCCTCGAGAACTCTGGTCCACCACAATTACTCAGCTGCTATCAGTGGAGCTTAGGCTCATATTTCATTCCAAGAGTTAACATCTGATTCTATGCAGTTACATAAAATTGCAGAAGGCTTTTACCTGAAAGAGCTTTCTGAAACTTATTTCTCTAAAAGTCTCTAGACTGTGACCCCCAGGGTAATGTAAGAGTTGCTTCCAAATGGCAGGACAATAGGAAACCTTTCCGTTCTATCAGCCCTGGCTTTGTCCTCTTCTGCTTCCCGTAGAGAGTACTTTCAGGCTCACATCTCTCAGTGCTCCTGAGAATGCTGACCACCAAATTCTTCACTGATTTCTGAGTTTTTATTGCAATGCAATAATTTGTTGTTTTATGTTGTGGAGAATTCTGAATTAATCGCTCAAAGTTTTCTCCTTGAATAGTAAACATCATCTTATTCTCTTCTCCTCTTGTATTTCTGTCTTAATCCCCCATTACTTTATTTGCCATTTATTCTATTCCTCAAGAGACTCAAACGCTAGCTAGTATAGATGTGTGTGCCAGTTAGCAGGGTGCAGAAAAATTTAGTATCTGGGAAGAAAATACTTCATTATTAGTCAGCCTAAAGAAAAAGTGACTGAAGAGTTTAGAAAGGTTTAAACTTCCCTGAGCAGAAGGAAGGAAAGAGGACCAAGTTCCCCACACGTGAGCTGCAGGACGGAAGCACGTGTGGTGCAGCCCCCCACGAGTCAGCCCACGCGGAGTCTGCAGCACTGCTGTCCTCACTGCTTCTCCTTGAGCACGGCTCGCCGCCTGCGGTGCTTTGGGCTCCTCTCCATCTCTCTGCCTTCACCTCGCTGTTCCTGCTCCTTCATTTGAACTCCCATAGACCCCGACACTGCCTGGCTATCACTTATTTCCCAAGTTCAGCTGAGGCACCCGTTCTATGGCCTCCCCTGACTTTCAGGCACCCGGACCTTTGCTTCCCTTTGTCTCCTTTTGCAGATGATGTTACTGGGGTCTCTGAGGCAGAGTCCTGACCTTTTTGACACAGGGACTGGGTTTATAGAAGACAAATACTTTTCCACAGACTGGGATAGAATTGGTTTCTCGATGATTCAAAGGAGCATGCAACCGACAGACCCTCCAGACAGGTCTGCCCTCCTAGGAGAATCTCCTGCTACTGCCGACCTCTCAGGGCTAGAGCTCGGGGGAGCTGAGGGGGATCCTGTGCTGCCACAGCAACGAAGCTTTGCTTTCTGGTCTGTGTCACTTCCTACATCAGGCTGACTTGTAACAGGGCACTGAACACAAAGTTATAATACACATGGCATTGGTCTGGAAGAACGTCTTATTCTGGTTAGAAAACCATATATAGTGACCAAATCAAAAGCAAATGGCACATTATCTTGCCTCTCAACCTTAACCACTTCTACCTCGTGTAACAGTGGCATCCTGGTAAGGCCTGCATGGGAAGTGTTTTCTGCTTTGTGGACCTTTTGGTCTCTGTTGAAATTACACCGTGGAAAAGAGCGCTTGAAGGCATATGCTTATCATATCATATCAGTCTTTCTAAAGCTGAGACCATCATCTCAATTTGAAGGTTTTTAGGGCTTAATATGAAAGTATGTCTGTGGTCCATTCTATCACAAAGCGCTATGAGCTAGAAACATACAGGTGATAACCAGAGTGTATGAAAGAATTCACTTATAAATTCCATGTTTCATGGGTTGTGAAAGCAAGTCATTGGATAATAATTGTATTTTGCAAATAATAGAGAAACATAGTTCAAAACAGAATAGAACAGAAAATAACAGAATACATCATGCATAGAAGAATATATCTATATATATAGAGAGAGATAGATATATTTCTGCATATATATATATTGAATGTGAGGGGCTCTATTTTTTAAAAAAATTTCTTGTTTTATTATAACAAATTTATTTGTAGAGTTCTATGTATCTTTTCAATTTTTTATTAGTATATTTTCAGTCCTTTACATTCGTTTTAGGGAATAGGTGCATGCGCACAACACAACTTGATCCTTTTTCTTCTCCTTCTCCTTCCCAAGTCTAGCACATCAATGGAAGACAGAGGGTAAAGGGGATAGTCCACAGATTCCAATATGCACCTGCTTCCCCAGATTACCTTTTCTTATTCGGCCTCTCACTTCAACAGAAGTTAGAAATGCTTATTCATTTTCTTCTTCCATGCAGTACCTTTCCTGAAAACAAAGCCTTGATATGTCTTTCTTCCTGTACTTCTCCAGCTGGCAAACATCTAATTCACTTTTCCAGACCTGACTCAAACAGCAGGTCCTTTGCAAAGCTTTGACTTCTTCATTGAGGAATAGTTCACCATGTTCCTTCCTGGGTTCTCTCGGCACATCATTCATGCTGCTTTTGTAGCATTTATCACGTTGTGTTATGCTTTGAGTTATATGTGTTACTCTCGGCTACTGCGCTGCGAGCTTCTTGGAGACAATTCCATTGACTAGCTATAAACTTCTCAGCACTCAGTGTATTACTTTTATGCTATGGGTAGAAGAGTCTTAGAGAGACACCATTTGGGGATGTGATTAAGACTATGCTTGAATCTCACAAAGCCACTTAGATGCAGCGTGGCCTTTGATAACTTGTTTAACTTCCCTATGCCACGTTTCTCATCTAACAAGTTTAATAAAATGAATACCCAACATGGCTCTAAAATGAAATGGAATTATGTTTATATGTAAGCTGCTGCATATTTAATGTATTTTGGACAAACAAACTTGGAATAGTGTTGTGGCTGTTCAAAAGGAAACTAGAAAGTGCTACTGAAGCTGTTGGTATATACACACAGAAAACAAATGTGTTTAAGGTAAATAATTAGTATTTGTTATGAAATAATTAAGTGTTCAATTAGATAGTATAATATGTGCATGGCAATAAAATAATAAGATGTGAAGCAGCAGTTGACATCTGGAGTTTTCCTAGTATTAGATGAGTCTAGTTTATATTCACTTTTATATCTGTATATTTTAAATTGTTGGAGGACAGTGAGAAGGAAAAGGGGATTAAAAATAATAATTTTGTCCCTAGAAACATACATTAAGCCTAAACACATAAAGATGCCACCTGTGGTTGGCTGGCCCTAAGGCAGAAACGACAGGAACAGGACATGGGGGAGGAAACTGGTCCCCAGACAGAAGGGATGGTGCGGAGACAGGAGCGCGGAACCCCAGGCCCGGCTCCGAGAGACTCACCTTTGAAGGAAGCCTACATCCTAGTAGCTTTTTTCATTGGTGAGTCTACTGGGGAGTACAGTGTCTCTGTGATCACATTAACATCCCAGAACATGAGGTCTTTTTACAGCCAAACCGTAACATGCTTCCCCTGCCCCCGAAAGTCTCCTGTTCGTGTCACTACACATTCAGCAGAGTTTTCACAATCTCAGCACCGCTGAAAAGTCCAGGTCCAAAGTTGTCTTTGAAACTCTAGGCAAACTCTTACCTGTAGCTACTGCAAAAATTAAAAAAAAAAAAAAAAGAAAGTTAAGTACTTCCAGTATTTTGTGGTATAAGGTAAACTTTCCCAATCCAAAAGCAAAAAAAAAAGTAAAAAAGGAATAGGATGAAGGACTGGAACCCTGCAGGGCAAATATAAAATCCTGTACTCTGTTTGTAGCACACAGATTATGGTACAGTGTGACCTCGTCAGGCATGCTGCCTTCCTGACACCTCCGACCTCTTGCTGCGCGGCATGTTTAGCCTCACTATCACTGATCCTCACCTTGGGCTTTCACAGGCACGGTATCTGGCTTTCAAAGCTTTTGAAATTTGGGTAGAAGCCTCATGCCCACAAAACTCATTCATTATGCATGCTTGCTTTTTTTGTTTTTCTTTCTTGAGACAGGGTCTCGCTTGGTAGTTCAGGCTGGCCCTGAGCTCACTATGTAGCCCAGGCAAGCCTCGAATTCAGCAATCCTCCTGTCTCTGACTCCCGCATGCTGGGATGACAGGCGTGAGCCACCATGCCTGGCACTGTGGTATATGATATTGATTACTGGTGGGTGTGAGTCACCACGCCCAGCATTGTATGTGGTTACCTGGATCGAACTCAGGACTTTGTGCTTACAAGGCAGGTGCCAGAACCACTGAGCTAAATCTCTGGCCCCATGCTTGCTTTTTAAAAAAAACAATTTTAATTGGTTTTATGGGAACATTTTATATACACATCATGATCACACTTGAAACTGAGACAATATATGACACAACTGAATTCTCATTTTTTCCTATTTCCCTGCCTACCAAACAATCCCCCACCCCCTATATACATAAACTTTGCTTCATTTTTTTACCATCATTTTTCTTTCCCTTCTTTACCTGCTCCTACTCCATTTTCCCTTTGAATATTTTCTATTTCACAATATCTTTCTTACATTTTAGAACTCAGTTACATCTTCAGTTTCTCATACCAGAGAAAAGATACACTATTTACATATATTTGTACAAAAACGTGACCATGAGGATGATGTCAAGTCTGCAATCAGTGAGAGCAGCAGCCAGGCCCCTTTGGACCATGCTTTCAGTGGTCTCTGAGTAACTAGATAAGCAAATTCTAGAAAAAAATTCCCTATGTGATGCTGAATCAATGTGGTTTCCTGAAGCTCCTTTCTCAAAGCAAAATTTTTCAAAGCAGATTACTCTTTTGTACCTTTGCATCTGGAAGTAGTGGGGTCTAGCTGACTTCTGTGATGCCTTGAAGCCATTTTTCTCATTACCTTGATGCAAAGAGCTTTGCTTCATTTCAGTGCTCATCTTTTCAGTAACCATACTCTCCCATGTTCCAAACTTTTAGGTACTTACTTCTGGTTAAACTGCAAATGTTTTGGATCATTGAGCTTTTAATTTCTTCTCATTTTCTTTATTGTAGATCTGTCCATGATCAGCCAGCAAGACCCATACAGCAACAGCTTTGAAATTTTCTCTGCCAGATGAATTAGTCTGTCACTTTTAAATTGAGCCTTACACAAAATCTTAGTCTGCATAATCAAAATGTAGATAAATTCTTTGCCAGAATAAACACTCTCAGCCTCTAGTCCCCTTTCTGACATCATCTTCATTCCCATCTGAGAACTTCTTGTCCTCCTGTGTCTCTTTCAGCATTTTCCTCTCCTAACCTCTGGTCAGTACTGTGCACCAAGTACTGCTCGCAACATCCCAAAACTTTCGTAGCCTGAATCTCCAAATTTTCAAACCTTCCCCACAAACCGATTCTAATGTCTTCTCAACCATACTATCAAAAAAAAACAAAAACAAAAAACAGAAATCTCCCTCCATTCCTGGTGGCATTTTTCTGTATTAGCCACTTTTCTATCATTGAGAAACCCTGATTTGAAAGAGGGGAGGTTTATTTCAGATCATAATATTTAGAGGCTTCAGTCTGTGGTTGGTTAACTCTAAGGCAGAAATGGCATGTAGGAGAAGTACTCACCCGGTGACGTACAGGTAGTGGGGCAATAAGGGAGGAGTTGGGAGTAAGAATACACTTTTCCAGATCATGCTTTTGGTGACCAAGCTCAAACCAGGCCCTGTCTCCAGCACCACGTTCAGCTACATTTTAGATCTAGACAATATCAGTTTTTTACATATGATCATAAAGTGGTGTGCAGCTCATCTGTTTTTGTCAGAAGCATTGTCCTGTTAAATATATTTTGTCCTGAGGGTACAAGGATCAAAGTGGCCAGACAGGGAGCCAGAAATGGGCTTAAGGAAATTGTTTCCTTAAGAAAAGCAGGAAAGAATAAAGCATTTTCTTCAAACACATGATGTCGAATGTTATTTGGTTATTTAGTTTTTTAAGAGTCAGGGTATTCCTAGGAAATCAATACATACCAGTAAAATTTTGAAATAATCATGAGAAGTAGTTAAGCTATTACTTTTATTTAGACAACCTTTATTTTTTTTTATTTTTATTTTGAGGCAGGGTCCCACTTTGTAGTTCAGGCTAGCCCTGAGCTCACTATGTAGTCCAGGCAAGCCTTGAACTCAGCAGTCCTCCTGAGTGCTGGGATTATAGGCATGAGCCATCACACCCAGTATTGTTGTCTATGGTTACTGAGGATCAAACCAGGGACCTTGAGTTTGCTAGGCAGGGCCCGGAACCACTGAGCTAAATCTCCGGCCCCCATGGACAACCTTTATTTTTATTGGACAACCTTATTTGTCCAATTTAGTGTACAACAATGCTACTAGACATCTGCAAACTGTTCTACTGTCTTATTCCTTTCAGTGTGCACATTCATCTCATATGCTGAGATACTTCAAATTATGGGAACATTATTGCTGTGGATTAAATTTCCTCAACTTTTAAAATTGTGTTTCCTTCTGTAGTAAAGATTCCTTTTAAAAGTAAAGCCATACAATTTCAGAGTTGATTTGATCAAACATCTCCTCTAGAGCAGTAATTGAATAAAAAATGTCGCTAAAGTAACAGAGTGGAGTTTTTAACCTCATCGTATACTTATAATGCATTTATGCTAGGTTTGAGATTCAGAGTGGTGCTTGACAAATGGGAAGCTTATTGAGTCACATACCATGGTGTCTGAACCTTCTCTGCGTTTGCAAAACAGTTATGATCCCAAGTTCCATGGCAAACCACATGATCCAGTGATGTTTCCGTGTCCAGAAAGAAACGACAGTGAGTGAGCCCTTGATTGAAGCAAAGCTCTTTAGCACAAGGATATTTTCAGTCTTTTTTTTTTTTGCGACAGGGTCTTGCTTTGTAGTTCAGGCTGGCCCTGAGCTCACTATGGTGCCCAGGCAAGCCGCCGCGAACTCAGCAATCCTCCTGTCTCTGCCTCCCAAGTGCTGGGATGACAGGCGTGAGCCACCACACCCGGCATTGTGGTTTGCGGTGTTGATTGTTGGTGGGCGTGTCTCCACGCCCAGCATTATATGTGGTTACCGGGGATCGAACTCAGGACCTTGCGCTTGCGAGGCAGGTGCCAGAACCACTGAGCTAACCCTTCGGCCCGATATTTTCAGTCTTAATGCTGCATCTCTCGAATCGACAGACTGGCAAATAGTGCTGTTTGTCCTGGTCATTTTTCCTGTCATGACGCTGGGCACCCACTACTTAAAGGAGGGAGAGGTTTCTTTTAAGCTCACAGTGTCAGAGGCTTCAATCCATGATCATGGGCTCGAACGCACACACTTCGTGAGAGTAAAGCATTGCTGCTCACAGTACTCATCTCATAGTGCCTAGCAAGCCGAGCAGAGGACAGGACCCGAGAGGAAAGGGCCGGGGCCAGATGCAGCACCTGGATCATGACTTCACGGCCTACCCAGACGCATTCTGAAGTACGCTCATGCTTGCCTCGTCCTCGGGACAGCTTGCGGGCAACTGTTACCAGTCTAGCTCCACTGTAACATCCCACCCCTTGTCAATCTGACACCAGGACATATTAAACAATATTTAATCTTCAAATAAACACAATACTTTTTTGTTTAATATAATAAAACTACTGTACTTAAATTGTAAACCCTAGAACCCTCCTCTCAAATTATCAAAAGTTCCAGCATTGTTCAAATGTTAAATCCAAAGTCTCCTCTAAGACTGAAGGCAAATTTCCAGCTATAAAACCCTAAATCAAAAAGCAAGTTACTTATTTCCAACACACAATGTTACCAGTAAATATGCCCATTCTAAACAAAAGTATTACAGAAGAACGGGGCGAGAGTCGGATGGAAACCAGTAGGGTAAACTGCACATCTGATGGCTCCTTGTCCAGGATCTGGGGCCATGGTGGTGAGACCCGACTTCTGGAGCACTCAGCAGCGTCACTGCTCAGAGATTTACAGGGTGCAGCCCAAGGAATTTCACATTTCTGTATCTTCAAGTTCCCAGCTGCACCTTTGGATGTATAGCACTGCCCTCTCAGGTTTACCTTCCCTGGTTTTCCTGATCCCCCTTTCATTGGGGTGGAAGCATTCGGGACCCCGCAACTTCTCATTATGTACACCGTACCTCAAAATGCACACTGTACATCGACTCTGCTGGTGTTTGTTGGAGCTCAAGTAAGAGATAGGTCCCCTTACACCACAGCTGTCAAGGCTACTGGGTCCCTGGGTTTCTGAGCGTGATGAAATTAATTGTGAGACAACTGATCCCTAGTTGTCTTGAACACAGGTCTTAGGGGCTTTTTTCCAGATAAATCTCTACTCTTTTTCTCACCTTTGAACCTGAGATTAATTGGCTCTGGCAGGTTCTTCAGATGCCCGCAAGGCCTCCTCCTCCCGGTTCAAAATTCTACCATGTTATTAGTGGTGCTAATCTCTTCAGCAACCTCAGCTACTGTACAGGTGCTTCCTTCAAGGCCAAAGATTAAGCTCTTCAAATATTCATGCTTTCTTTTGTTTTGCTTCTCATTATATATTTGTCTAAAAACAGGCAGCAGTACATATGCCATAGCCTGACCATTAGCATGTCTTTAAATTTCTCCCATCAGGTGAATTAGTTCACTTCCCTTAAATTGACCATCCTCAGAATCAGCAAACTTTCCCCAACTCCTCCCATAAATCAGTTTCAAAGAATTCTTACCTGTGCGACCAGCAATGGCTCAACTCCTGGTACCACTTGCTATATTGGTCAGCTTTCCCAGCTCTGGAGTGACTGTTCAGCGCTTACCCCTTAAAGGAGGAGGGGTTTAATCTGTTGCATCGTTTCAGTTCGAGTCCACTCTGAGCTGTCTGCGTAACAGAAATATCATCACAGAAGGACGTGTTAGAGCACAGTGCTCATTTCGTGGTGCCCTGGAAGCTGAGAATGGGAACTTTGAGGAGAAGCCATGACTTTCAAGCATAGACGCTAACTGCCTTTCTTCCTTGGTTTGCTTTAAAACCAATCAAGTAAAATCCAGCTTGACTGTCCCAGGATCAGTATCTGGAAAAGCAGAATCCTGGTGATACAAAAACAGCAATTTTCTCCAGTTCTTGAGCACATTCCAATTGCTTTGCACAGTACTGTGTGGTTAATGTTGGTAATTTTAATTTAACATTCACAGCGTGAGGGCTATCTACATTAATCATTCTTTCTTCGTTCATGAGCAAATGGAGACAAAGAGAGGTAAAATGAGTTGCTATAGGTCACACAATTAATAAATTGAGAATGAGGATTTGGACCATAGTTTCTAATAGGCCATTTGCTCACAAACTTTGAAGAGACTGTCGTGGTGACCTAGCTTCTTTCTCTAGTTTTGACACCATCACGTGCTGCTGTGCACATTGTAGGTCTTCTGAATGTCAGAGTTCTTTCCTTTCTGGTGCTGGAAGCATTGCTGGCTGAGCAGTCTATTCAAATGAAAAGCTTCTATCCACCATCTTCCAACCAAAATACAGGAGTTTAATTTTATGTTTCATGAAATGTTCAAAGAAAACTTGTATTGATCTTCACTCCCCAAAGAGACCTTAGGTTTTGGATGACATAGTACTTCTTTATTTGGCTTTGGTTTTTTAAAATTACTTTTTCAAACTATTTAATACTCAGGTAGGTAAGGGAAACTTTATTTCAAGTAAATCTTATTTAAAAATAAGTGTATTTAGATTTATAATACTCCTTGGCTCGGACAACATGATTAAATAATAGGTATATGAATTTGTACATTCCACCAATTGTTTGATATAACCCATACAATTTGAGTATATTTTTTCATCTTTTATTTATTTCCATTAGCTGTTATGGAACTATTCAAAATAGAGGAAATCTTTCTAGGTGACACCAGTGTTGTCACATATGAAAAAGGGGGAAGATTTTTAAAGTAGCTATGTCTTTGCTGGAACCTTTTCTCAGAGATATAGGCCCTATGTAGCCTTAGAAAGCACATTTAACTTCACAATCTCAAGTATTTTATTTATTTAATTTTTTAAAAATTGATTTTATTGGTACATTTTATATACATATTAGATCACAGTCAACATTCAGAGTTTGTACCAGTACTTGACAAAACTTAATTCTCATTTTTTCCCATTTCCCTGACCCCCCAAATTCCCCACCCCCTATATACATAAGCTTTGTTGCCTTTTTTTAATCATCAAATTTTTTCTTTTCCCTTCTCTACTTACCCCTACCCCACAATAAGTATTTTATTTTTGTATGAAAGCAATAAGATCTGTCATCTATCTCTATACTAATACCACTCTTACTTGAAAGTAAATCAATCATAAATCAATAGATGCCTTCAAAACATTTTGATGTGCTGGGCGTGGTGGCTCACGCCTGTCATCCCAGCACTCGGGAGGCAGAGACAGGAGGATTGCTGAGTTCGAGGCTTGCCTGGGCTGATAGTGAGCTCAGGGCCAGCCCGAACTACAAAGCGAGACCCTGTCTCAAAAAAAAAAAATAGATTTTTGTTATGTTTTGTTTTTGTTTTCTCTTGTTTTTTGAGACAGGGTCTCGCTTTGTAGTTCAGGCTGGACCTCAGCTCACTATGTAGCCCAGGTAAGCCTCAAACTCAGCAATCCTCCTGCTTCTGCCTCCTGAGTGCTGGGATTACAGGTGTGAACCACCACATCCTGCTTGAATAGATTGTTCACAGTCACAATTACACTGTTGTCAACAAAGTTAATATAAACAACACATAGCAGTAATTATGTGTGAAATACTATTTTACATTTCTTAAAACTGTTGATTTGTTTTATTCTCATGTAATCTTTTCACAATATCTGCACATTCACACAGTGTCACAAGCATCTCACAAAACTTATTATTCTAATTAAGGGTTGAGTTAATTAAGAGCATATATCCACAATGAAATATTACCTTGTCTCCTAATCAGTTCTGTAGGATCTAGATGACATGCTATTTCATTTGTACAGTTAAGTCAAACTAGAAACCATCATGTTGAGTGTTGATTCTTTAGCCAGAATCAGAATGTTCAATATCTTTTGTTTTCCTCTAAGATGAGAAAAGTAAAAATGCCTAAAATAAACTAGAAGGTAGAATTCTGGAGGTAGAGAAGGGAACAGGAGGAAGGGAAGAGGAACGGTGGAAGGCTCTAAGGGGTTTGATAACAATATGTGAAATGTATGTACTGACATGCTATATAGGCCCCATCAGTGTGTGCTATTAATATGCACTAAAAAATATTTAAAAAGAAAATCAAACTGAGCTTTTGTTTCCAAAGTCCTGGGCTCTTTTGATGCCACTTGGAACTTTATCTTAGAAAAATATTCTGTCATTCGTAACTTGTACAAACCCTGTCCTCTTGTGTTATTATCTTTGATGCAAAGCTATACTTTAACTATCTTATTTTAAACATCAATCATCAGCAATCATATGTAATTTTGGGGACAAGAGATCTTGCATACATATATTTATCTTTACTTTGGACTATGTGATGAGCATGGTAAGGTAGATACATGTGAATCCTTTTGTACACTG
>PVIC010041029.1:0-16437 GCA_004025085.1 Thryonomys swinderianus
AAAATATTAACAGTATATTATTTTATTGTCAATGGTAGCATTTATTTTGCTTTTCAAAAATGAAATAATATATCATTCTGATAATATACAACATGGAGTATTATAGTACCACAAAAGTGAGTGAAATCCTGTCAGTCATAAAATAATGTTTCATTATGTTTAATGAAAGAAACCAGAGACTAACATGGAAACTAAAAATGCTAGTCTCACAAAAGTTAAATATGGAATGATGGCCATTTGAGAGTAGTGGAGTGGGGAGAAGGGACTAATTTACAGTTTGACAGAAGTTCTTGTGTATTATTTGAGAGCAGCAGGGTGACTATGGAAAACAACAGTGAAATGGATCTTCAAAACTCCAGAAGAAATCAGATGGAAATTTTAAGTATCAAGCAACCAAAAAATATTTGAGGGGACAGATACGTTTAAATGAATATGAAGGGCAGGGATTTAGCTCAGTGACACTATGCCTGCCTGGCAAGCACAAAGTCCTGAGTCTGATCCCCAGTACAAACAGAACAAAACAAAACAAGAAAACAAACAAACACAAATAAATAAAAAAATGAGCTACAGCTATATTCCAGGCAGGAGAAATAATTGACAATATGCTAGAATTTTATAAATACGTGTGGTTTTAGGACAGGGATTTAGCTCAGTAGTTCTAGCACCTGCTTCTCTATTACAAAGTTCAAAGTTCAATCCTCAGTACAAACAAACAAGCAAAAATCCCTGCTCCTTCATTTAAAAAAAGAATATGAACACCAGAGATTGTACACATTTATTGAAATATCAATAATATACAATTTATATGCACAATTTGTATGTTTTTGTCACTTAAGAATAAATTTAATACAAATAAAATACATCAAGATAAAAAGGCAGAAATTTAATTTTAATTTAATAATAATTATTATTACTGATATTTAATAAAGCCTAATAGCTTTTAAATCACTTGCTAAAATATTTATGTTACCATCACACTAATAAAAAAGGCAAGATAAATATTATTTCCATTTTATAAGTACAGTTAGGATCTTCAAAATGTAGACTCCTGGTTTTCACATACTTTTGCCTGTTGCCTAGAGGAAGAGATGTGATGAAATCAGGATTTGTCTCTGTGGGGGAAAATATCTATATATTCTGTTTCATGACTGTTCCTGTCGTCAATAGTTATCTCTCCCTACTTCTCTCACAGCTCTGAGATCAGAAGAGGAATGAGGATGAGACGTTGCTTCTCTCAATAACCGAGCAGTAGTGTCTTGCAATCTATTGTCTGGAATATGGTCGGAGGGGTCAATGGAAAGCTGCCTGAGCTCCCTCCTCAGGCTCTCCAGACACACACTACTTTCTTTACTCTTGCTCTCTCAACTAATATCCCAATTTCAAATCCCTTTCATTTTCTCCATTACTTTACTATAAATCCGTCAGTCTCTAAGTTACCTGAGGTTTTGTGAGCTCAGAAACACTTCTGGGTTTTGCTTTCCTGCATATGGTTAGTAATGCCTCTGTGGTGGTTGTTATAGTAACCAGTTCTCTTCAGCAGTGCAAGGAGTATGGGTATTCAACATGCTTAAGATTTAATAGATGGAGATCAAGTTCCTAGATTTCATATTTTATTAGATCTCATTTTTATTAGGAGATGATTGCATGGCAGGTGTTATTTTCTAAACTCTCTATTTCTAACTAAAATGTAAATTAACTGCAGGTATAATCTATTCTCTTGAATTAACATGGATACAGTCAATTACCATCAGGCATTTAATTGTTTATGTAATTATCCATCTAATGCATGTACAAGTAACTCAGAAAAAAGTGGGCTAATTCCATAAAGGTGGTTTTGTATGACTTTCCTTCTCACAGTAATTAATTTTCAAACACGTCCTCAGTTCATGTTTTCTTTCTTTTTCTTTTCTTTTTTCTCTTCTTGTTTACAAAGCTAGGCACGCAGCTAGGGGCATGTGTATGCAGGACACAACTCCTATCACTAAGCTCTCTGTATTTTATGCATTCTTTGCATCAAAAGTTTTTTTCTGTTGATATCAAAACAATTCATTTTTAAGTCCCATTAACAGATCTATTTTATCCAATTATACAAATATCTATAAACCATATATCCTGCTTAAATTAACCCTATTCACAAAAACAATATCCTAAGCTAATTATATATGATTATAGTGTATGGGCATTTGATTTTAGTCACTTGGTATACCATGAACAAATTACCTATATTCAAATAAATGACTTGTTAAAATAAAAAGTGAAGTTTGCTTAGTCATGATTGATACTAAGGCCTATTGAAGAGGTTGTAGTAATTGTTGTAGTGAGTGTTCTTATCCATGGGCTTAGTGGTAGAAGAACAGCAACTGGTACATCATGGGACAGGAGTCAGGTATGTTTTATAAACATTCCAAAACTACCATCCAAAACTAGGTCCCAACTAATATTATTATTGGTACATAAACGTGCCAATTTCCTCATATTTTCATCTCCAGTACATATTACCTCTATAGAAAATGCATTGCCTGTTTGCAAAGTGTTTTTTTTAATTGGTACATTTTATTGGTACATTATATATACACACAATACAAATACAAATATACTCCACATTAAGAATTTGTACCAGTATATGATGCAACTTAATCCTCAATTTCCCCTTCCCCTACCCACCTTACCACCCCACCCCTATATACACAAGCTGTGTTTCCTTTTTTTACCATCAATTTTTTCTTTCCTCATTATTACCCCTAAACCCCATTTCCCTTTGAATATTTATTATTTCACAGTATCAATAATGAATTCTAGAACACATTTACAACTTGATTTTCTCAAACCAGAGAAAAGATATGATATTTGCACATCTATGACCTATTTATTTCACTTATGAGTATTTTATTTGATAATTTTAGTAATAATACTCATAAACACAATTTATAGATTAATTTGTCCTACATGGTGGTATCTTTCTATGCAGAAATATGTTTCTATTTTTACAGAATCTCTTTTGTCTTTTAGAAAAACCCATGTTAGAATACATTTCTAAATATTGCACATTAGTAAAGGAAACAAATAATTTTGTTTTTGTATTCTTTTACTAGAGCATGTTTGCCAAATAGAATGATTGCATTCACTGTAGGGGATTGGTACTTGCAGAAGCCACATTTCATTCTCCTTCTTTTTTCTCCCACCACTCCACCTCCTTTTATTTTTCCAGCATCAGATTCATTTATTTACCTTCTAGATTATTGCAAGTAGATTATTATATGAAAACCAGACTAATAGGCTAAATAACATATAAAATATGCAAGAAATTATACCTACTCAATATGCATGTGAGATACATTTTTCTACACTGGATTATAATCTTATTTTTCTTTTTTCCCTATTATGCATCCTATATATGTTTTTCACATAAGAGAAATTTTCATGTAAAAGAAAGTTTTTCATATAAGAAAATCCATGTAATATTTGTTCGCATGTCTAAGTTAGTACACAGTATTATGGTGCCAAGGTGCATCCATTTTTCTACAAATGGCTCAATTATCCTTATCCTTATTGTTGCAGAGTTATACTCCATTGTATATAAATACTTTTTATTGTTCATTCAACTCTTGATAGACACATAGCTTATTTCAAGATTTAGCTATTTCTAATTGTGCTGCTATAAACATGGCTACATATACATCACTATATGACATTTTTACTCATTTGGGAAGATACATAGAAAAGAAGTAGCTGGGTCAAATGTAATTCCTACTTTTAATTTTTTGAGAAATCTTTGTCCTTATTTCCATAGTAGCTGTATCAGGTTATGATCCCCACAAAAATGGAGAAGGATTATTTTCTTTCCACATTCTTTACAGCATTTGTTATTGGTTGATTTCTTGATGGAATGAAATGGAACCTCAGTGTTGTTTTAATTTGAAGCTCTCGAATGGCTAGTGAGATTGAACTATTTTTTACATATTCATTCATTTGTGTGTCTGTGTGTATCTATCATCTATTTATCTATCTATCTATCTATCTATGTATCTATCTATCTATCTATCTATCTATCATCTATCTATCTATCATCTATCCTATTTTAGATTATCTGTTATACATTTTGGCTCTCAGTTAGTCTTGCTGTTTCTCACACCAGAGTAACTATTTAATATTTACACATGTGTGTCCTATTTATTTCACATTTTTCTACACTGGATTATAATCTTACTTTTCTTTTTTCCCTATTATGCATCCTATATATGTTTTTCACATAGGGCCTCAATGTGTATCCATTTGCTATAAATGTTTCTAGTTTATTATTCTTTATGCCTGAGTAGTACTCCATTTTTTAACACATTTTCTGGGGCCAGAGGGTTAGCTCAGTGGTTCCGGTGCCTGCCTCGCAAGCGCAAGGTACTGAGTTCGATCCCCGGTAACCACATACAATGCTGGGCCTGGAGACTCACGCACACCAGCCATCAATACCACATATCACAGTGCAGGGCGTGGTGGCACACACCTGTAATTCTAGCACTCAGGAGGCAGAGACAAGAGGATTGCTGAGTTCAAGGCTTGCCTGGACTATATAGTGAGCTCAGAGCCAGCTTGAACTACAAAGCGAGACCCTGTCCCCCCAAAAAACAACAACAACAATAACAACAACAAAAACACATTTTCTGTATCCAGTTTTCCATTTCATGTGCATTTGAGCTTTTTAAGATTCAGCTACTACCTCAAGGTAAATATGGGTGCATATATATCACTTTGGTATGATGCTTTTAATTATTTTGGGAAGATAGCAGGAGAGATAGCTGTGTCAAATGGAACCTCTTATGTTTATAAGGAGGAGGGGTTGAAGGTAGGAGGACAAGAATGGGAAAAAGTAAGAAGATATATTTTGTAGAGATACAGATTCTCAAAAATGGAGGTGGTAATAAGTTTCTCATAAAGCATACCAAACTCAACAAATGGAAAGTAGATCCCTCCTATTTAAAGAACCAATTCAAAAAATGGGAAACAAATAGGCACTTCTCAGATGAAGAAGTAAAAACAGCAAATAAACATATAAAGAATGCTCAACATCACTGGTCATTCGAGAGATGCAGATGAAAACAACACTGAGTTTCCATCTCACTCCATAAAGAATGGCTGCTTTCATGAAACCAACCAACAACAACTGCTGGCAAGGTTAAGGAGAGAAAGAAGACCTTCTATATTGTTGGTGGAAATGTAGCTTGGAGCAACCACTGTTGAAAGCAGTATGGAGATTTCTCAAAGAACTGTAATTAGAGGTCCCATTTGACTTTAGAGAAGAAATTTCAAAGCAGTCTAATGTTGAGATTATGGCATGGCTGCTGTTGGAGTTTTTTGGCAAGATTTATGTTGAGAATCAAGAGGAAAGGGCCCAGAAAAATGATTTAAAATGTTCTGAGTTTGAGCAGAAAAGAAGCTCCATTAAAGTTGTGGCCTACAAAGACAGAGCAGAGGAGAAGGAACAAGAGAACAGATGACCTGAGTGCATCATAGGAAGCAGCAGACTCCACACTTTCCAGCATCAAAATTGCAAAAGTGAAAGACTTTGCTTTGAGAAGAAAGCCCCAAAGCACCATGTTTCAGAATGGCAGCTGCTTAGGGAAGTTGTTCCTCAGAATTTGGGTCACAGGCACTGGACCATTGCAGTGAAGGCATCCTGGCTACTACTTTAGCTGATAGTAGATACTTGCATCATCTACATGGTGATGATTTGAGGCACATGCATAATCCAAGAGTTGTTGGGTCAGAAAGGCCTCTACCAAGGTTTCAGAAGACCTGAGAAGCTAGGAAGTGTGCTTCTGAGAGGGCAGTATGTGAAGCTATGAGCTCAAAGCCAAAGTTGCCATAGAGAAGCAAGTTTGGAAAATTCAAGAATGTGAATCATCCAAGGAAACCTGCAAGGAATGAGAAAAATCCTGCCCAAGAGAGAAGCCCTGGGAGTTACAGTGGCTGACAGAACCACCCAACCTCTTTGGAGGTTAAAACTTGCCATAGATATGATGGATATGGAAGTAGAGCTTTGGATTAAATGTTTTCCCTTCTGTATTTTGGGCTTGCTTGGTCCCATTCATCTGCACCCATTTGTTTATAACTTTTGAAACAGAAATGTCTATCTTGTGCAACAGAATGTTTGAAGTTTTTAACTTGCATTTGTACAGGGTCTTGCAGCAAAGAGTTTGCCTTACATTTCAAAGGAGACCCTGGACTTGTGATTTTCAACAATGCTGAAAATGTTAAAATTTGGTAACTCTTTGAGATGTACTAAATGCCTTTTGCATAAAGAAATGTGCATGAATCTTTGAGGAGCAGGGGTAGAATGTTTAGGTTTGTGTCTAGATGTCCCCCAGAGATTCATGCAGTTATAGGCTTTTATAGAGGTGGCTGAATCTAGAGTGTGATGCTGGGATTAAAGGTGTGTGATCACTAACAAACATTTGTGTCCAGTGCTTATTTGGTGCCACTCTATTCCTGGTAGCCTGGATATGATAAAATGGACAGAGAGATGGTGTTGAGTTCCCTTGTTGGTTTTGCTGCCTTACACCACCATGAGCTGTTGCCCTTCTGCCATCTGTCATCCAGAATTGGAGCCTGGGTATTACAGACTGAAACTTTTCCAACTGTGAGCTAAATAAACCTTTCCTCGTTTAACTTTGGGTGTTGGGTATTTTGTATCAGCACTGAGAAAAGTAACTAATACCATGAGAAAAATGATAGAAGACAAAATTAAACAATAAAGCCTAAATGACACATATTACAAGAGCAATTCAATATGTATGATATTTGAATCACAGGAGAATAAAGTGTGACAAAGAGCTTGAAAAATAATTGAAGAAATAGTGAATTGTCTGGGTATAGAGGTACATGACTGTAATCCCAGCACTTGGGAGGCTGAGACAGGAGGATTGCCATGAATTTGAGCCCAGCCTGGCTACATGGTGAGTTCAAAGTCAGTCTGAACTACATAGTGAGATTGTTTTATAAAAAAATATAATGATAATGACTTAATGTTCCCAAATTTCATGGAAAACATCAAGAAATTTGATTAATTACAGTAATGATAAATACCAGAACACAAATTAAGTAGTTCCCTTCCAGCTGAAAGTAAATGAAAAGAAATCTTTAAGTTAGGCACAGCAAGATATGAGGTTTAGAAGTCCTTAGAGATACAATACCCTCTAAAATGATGCTAACCTCCAATAAGATATAGTGGAGGTCACAACTCGATACCTCAATAAAATACTGAAAGAAGAATCTCCAGCTATTCTAGACTTCTAAGTGTAATAAAAACATTATTTAAAAATGATGAAGTTAGTATGGAAAAATAATTTTCAAATACATTTGTCAGCAACAAATCTGATCTATAAGAAGTGCTAAAGAAGAAGGGAAGTTATATCAAATGGAAGTAAAATTCCACAGGAAGAAATAGCACTAGAAAGGATAAGTATTAAAAATAAATGTTTTATTCTATTTTTATATTCACCCATTAGCCTCAGTAGAGTTTATTTATTTGAAATAATAATCATAACAGAGAACATGTATTTAAAACAGATATAGAAGTAAAATACATGAAACAAAGCAAACAATGCTAATTGGATATACATCACCATTGTAAGTTTTTGTCTGCATTACAATCTATAAGAAAATCTTAGCTAAAACAACTACAGGGATATGAAATGGAATACTAAAGGTTTTTCTTTTTTATTCAAAGGCAGAAACATAAGAATAGAGGAAAAGTTAGAAATTGGAACAAAGAGAAATCCAATTGCAATGTACTAGAAATTATCAGTTATGGCTTGTAACTAGAGGTCTCCCCAAAGGTTCATGGAGCCATAGGTGAGCTTTTCAGAAGGTTTGCAAGTGGTGCATGAGAATATGTACTGAAGGTTGGAATTAGTATAGCTCTGCTATGGAGAGTAGTAAGGTTCACCCTTTGATACCACCCACAAGAAGTGTATCCTGGACAGAATAACACGGAAAGGCAGGCTCATCGCTCACTGCTGCCTCCTGCTCTGCCATGCAGTGTTTCTCCTCTATGATGCTCCTCTCTGCAAAAGCCACCCTGCCTTCAAGCGGGTGTACTGAAATCTTTACAGGGAACTGAGAACAAATGTTTTTTTTTTTTTTTTTTTTTTTTCCTCCTGTTATTTTGGGTATCAGGTATTTTGTCTCAGGAACAAGAAAAGTAAGACTGACATTGGTACCAGAAACGTTGGACCATTGTTGTGACTGTATCTGACCGTGCGGTTCAGAAGCCTTTGGCGCTGGCTTGGGGAAAGTGTTCAGGGAAGTCTGGAGACGTCAGGTGAAGAAGCCCTGGAATGCTGTCAGCTGAATTTGATGGGAGGTTCTGGTCAGCGCTCAGAAGGCTGGGATGCTGATTAGCGATGCTCCCAGTAAAGAGCGGGCTCAGGTTTCCTTTGGGAAGAAGGAATACATTAGCCACTGAGTTCCAGACCATATGCGTTATGTTTTGGGAGATAATCTGTCTGCATTTTATTTATGTTTAGAGACTTTGTCTAAGCCTGAGGTTAAACGTAACTAATTAATCTTGTCGAAGAAATTTCAAGGTAGTTTAGTACTGAGGCAATGTCACGGCTGTTGTCGGGGATTTTAGCCAGATCTATGCTGAGAATCAAGAGCAAAGAGGTCAGGAGCATGATTTAAAACATTTTCAGTTTGGCCAGAATGGCCTAGAAAGATGGAGGACACTGAGGGAGAGGGCGCTGTACACAGCAGTGAGGAGGAGGGCTCGCCACAGAACCGGAGGGAGAGGGCTCTGCACAGGGCAAGGATGGGCTTGCTCCCCACCCAGCAGAAAGGCACAGGAAGGAGACAGGGCCCTGCAGACGGCGAGGAGGAAGAGGACTGCCTGCACACGCGGGAACGAGAGGTCACTGCACAGTTAATGAGGCATGGGTCTCCGTGCACAGCAGCAGGGAAGAGCTCAGGCTCTCCACACAGGAGGGAGGGAGAAATCACTGCATAGGTCAAGGATAGTGTGGGCTCTACACAAGAGGGAGAAAGAAGTCTCTGCACAGGGCATTGAGGAAGATAGCTTTATACACAGCAGGTAAGAAAAGGGCTCTGAACAATGCAGCTTTCCGAAACCTAGTTGCTGAAAAGCTTTACAATGAAAAGCCACTTACCTTGGAAGAAGACAATAGAAAGGCCTGAGGACACCACAGGAACCAGCAGTACTTCACCTTCTGCAGCTTCCAAATTGCCAAGGTGAAAGATTTTGCTTTGACAAGATACCCTAGAGAACTATGTTCCAGAATGGGGGCAGCCTAGAGAATTTGTTCCTTGGGATGGAGTTCATGCCCCTCAAGTTCAGGCACTTGACCCCTAGAGCCAGGAGAGAGTAAATCTGGCTACCGCTCCCACTGGCAGCAGAACTTAGCATCATCTATATGCTGTTGGTTTTAGGTGCTTGCAGAATGTAAGAGTTGCGGGGTCAGGAAGACGTCCACACAGCTTTTGGAAGAAGACCTGAGGAGCCGGGGAGTGTTTTCCCAACAGGGCTGTATGTGAAACTGGGTGTGAAGCTGAAGGTAGAGTGGAGGCCTCAGAAGGTTGGGGAAACCTTGAATGTGGGTGATCCAAGGAAAATTGCAAGGAATGGGCAAAGCTACCCTGAGAAATAAGCCATAAAAGCTTCAACCACCACCGGCAGTGCCACAGTGAGACAGGAGATTGGAGGGTGGCAAAGCTGGCTGCGGAAGTAGACCTGTTAATTATAAGATACCTGAATACACGTGCAGAACAGCTCCCAAAGCGCCGCACCGCCGCTCTTCTCAAGAACTGCCATCGGTTTGCAGTAGAATGACCTGAACCTGGATCCCAGCACTGTCTCCCAAGATCCATACGGACGAGTGTCCCTGGGTTTCCTCGAGGTCTGGATGACGTAAGAGGATGCACCCTGCACAAGGAGCCCCCTGGCACGACTGCTCACGACCGCCCACCTTGCTTTCTCTTGGGTGTCTCTCCTGCGTTTTGTTCCTTCGGACTCAGCCCTGACTTCCTCTGCAGATTCAATTTCTCCTTCATTCTTTACTTAAACCTTTCCTAATAAATTTGGCCAGTGTTTTTGTTCATTTTTCTCAATTCTTTGAGATAAGAACCCAATCTGACTACTAATCTAACTCCAGAGGAAGAAGCAAGCAGCCTATGAGCCAGGTTTTTTTTTTTTTAATTGCAAACTATGAAGCAAAATGTCCAATGTTAGAACCTATGAAACAAAAGCAAACTCTGACCTCTGTCCAGTAACCTTGGGGGAAAATCCCCCAGAACAATGTGGATGGACAAATATGACTTGCCAACCTGCTAGATATCCAAAATGTAAGTTCCTGTTCTCTACATTTGAAAAATGAATTCTAGAAACAACAAATGTTAAGAGTAGGAAAAATTCATTGAGAGAGATGGATTCTATCTAAGAGAGACAGAAAGGGGACCAATAAGCATGCTGCTCTTGGTGAGCCACTCTTAAAAGGAGTTACCTGATAATAGTAGAGGTGGTGTCATACAAGCCCTTCAGAATTTATATCTTGCCATTTGCATCAGAGGTGAGACATGGAAATATGGAATTTAATGTTTGCCCTGATGGATTTTTGACTTGCTTCGGTCCCATTTCTTCTGAGCTGTGTATTTGTACTTTTTGGAATGGTAAAGATTACCTTATGCCACTGTGTTTTCTAAGTCCTTATCCTTTCATTTGTACCAGAGCTCACAACTAAGAATTAAAATCTAAGCGGAGACTTTGGGCTTAGACATTCAGCAATTCTCAAACTGCTGTAATTTTAGCAATTCTTCGAGTTGAACTGTTATGACTTGTATCCAGATGCCCCCCCCCCCAAAGACTAAGGCTCTCACGGTGGGGGGGTTGAAGGTGGCTGAACCTAGGGTATGTGGATGTGGATTATTTATGGGATAAGGGGTGTGTGTATTAGTTCACCCATTGGTTTAGTTTAGTCTTTGGTGTAAAGAAAGTTTTAGCCTGGGTGTGTGTGGCATCAATCAGTAGGCTTCCAGCCTTCATGGAATGTGAGAGGCAAGAGCAAATGGCTGGGCTGGCCACTGCTGTGCTTCTTTCTGCCTTTCTTGCTGTGTTACAGACTCTTGCTCCTCTGAGATGCCCCTCTGGCATGTCACCCCATCTTGAAGCCAGTCTGCAATGGACCGAAACCTCTACAAATTGATCTATAAAAAACCTTTCCCCCATCTTTGAGTATTGGGTATTTTGTCTAAGTAATGAGAAAAGTAAAGCAATATCCAAACACATCAAAACTTATATTGCTGGGCATGGTGGCTCACTCGTGTAATTCCAGCACTCAGGAGGCAGAGGCAGGAGGATTGCTGAGTTCGAGGCTTGCCTGGGCTACATAATGAGCTCAGAGACAGCCTGAACTACAAAGTGAGACCCTGTCAAAAAAAAAAAAAACATATTAAACACAAACAGATAAAATCTTTTAAGAAAATCTTTCACAGTAGATTACACAAAACAGAGAAACAAGATAGAAAACAAGGACCAATGATGTATGTTTACAAAAAACAACTTGAAACAGAAACAGACTAGTTAAACATAAAAGTCTATAAAATGTTAAGAAAACTGATTACCTCACTATCAGACAAATGCAGTTTATGAAAATATCAGTGAAAGGGATGTCTTATCTTGAAAAAAGAATCCATTCAGTTAAGTTGTAAATATTAAATGTACAAAACATAACAAAGGTATGCAATGTATAAAAGGAAAAACCATAGGACAAAAACTAAATCAAAATCTACATTAAAATCAGAGTTGCTCCACTTTCAGATTGAAAAGGCATGACAAAAAATATGGCCATTTATGAGTAAAAGAACACTATTGATAATTTGCTAATCAACATGATCTAATATATTTTTAGACCATCATACCTCCCCAAGTTATATGTGTGACCATTCATAAAAGAAAGATTGACCAAATGCTTGATGAGAGTAGAGTAGAATTAGAAATAAATTTTAAAAATTCAGAAAAATTTTGTAATAAATATTTTTAAATTAAAGACTATATAATTTAGGTACTCCCCCAAAAAATTACAAAGCAAAAGAAAAAAGTGAAAATTAGGCAAAGAGTTGTTTTTGTGATGCTCTAAGATTCAGATATTTGAAAGACAAAATAATTATAGTTAATATCCCATACTTCCTTCAGTCTCCAAAAGAACAAATTACAGTTAGTTTTAAAAGTTAATAATAAATGGGCAGGAGATTAAGCTCAGTGGTTCTGGCATCTGCCTCCCAAGCGCAAGGCCCTGAGTTTGATCCAGGTAACCACATACAATGCTGGGCGTGGTGACTCACACCACAGCCATCAATACCACATATCACAGTGCCGGGCGTGGTGCCTGTAATCCCAGCACTTGGGAGGCAGAGACAGGAGGATTGCTGAGTTGGAGGCTTGCCTGGGAGACATAGTGAGCTCAGGGCCAGGCTGAATGAACTACAAAGCGAGACCCTGTCTCAAAACAAAACAAAAGTTAATAATAAAAGTGAGAGAACTCAAATGGATTTGAACAATGAGCAAAATCAACAAATAAATATGTGATTCCTTGGAAGACTTTTAAAATTTATAAATGTAGAGTTTTATCAGCAGTGAAGAAGAAAAATACAGTTGGCCACATAATTAATGCACTAGAATATACTCTCAGTGACATTATGAGTTAAATGATAAATATAAAAATTGACAAAAAATATAAAATCTACTAGTTCCCTATATATTTATGAATTAAGCAAATTACTACAAAGACAATTGCTGAGGAATATTTAAAATATTTAAGGAAAAAATACTCCTCCTGTACAAACTCAGATAATGGAAGACAAATATAATTTCATATTAGTAGACCCTATCAATCTGAACCCAATGAGAATCATAATAAAGTATTGCAAGAAGAAAAACTTTAATGACATATCTTACATAAATGCACAAATAAAATTTAAACAAAATGTTACTAAATTAAAACTTATGATACACAAAAAGAATAATATTCCTGGAGAAAAAATTCTTTTGTATACAAGATTTAATTAAAAAATTAATCAATGTATATAGCTCCATTTATAGAGTAAAATAAAGTGTATGTGGTCATTAAACTAGTAAAAATTAAAAAAAACAATTTTAAATGCTACTTTGATCATAAAAAGATTAATAATGTTCTGAATAGAAGAAAATCTGCTTTAGAGATATTTATCAAAATATTTCAGCTGGGCATGGTGGCTCACGCCTGTCATCCCAGCACTCAGGAGGCAGAGGCAGGAGGATTGCTGAGTTTGAGGCTTGCCTGGGCTACATAGTGAGCTCAGGGCCAGCCTGGGCTACAAAGTGAGACCCTGACTCAAAAAAAAAAAAATTCAAATTCTACCTCAATCGTTAAATAAGTTTCCTGCAATTTCAAGTCTTTAGTTATTTTTAAAAATATTTCTCTGTTTTTTATTGGTACATATTTGTAGTGGATTAGTGCTGGATGCTACTTTTTAAAATGAGGAACAGGATAAGGATGATTCTTCTAATTAGTTCTTTTAATTTTTTGATTTGTGTTATTACAGTACAGGAGATACAACAAGCGATATGTGTTGTAGAATGGCATAAATATGTAGACAGAAAATTCTGAAGTTCCTAAGAAAAATCCCCTCGAAAATAAAGCTCAAACATTTTACCTTTTTTTTTTTTTTTTTTTTTTTTTTGAGGCAGGGTCTCACTTTGTAGTTCAGGCTGGCCCTGAGCTCACTATGTAGCCCAGGCAAGCTTCGAACTCAGCAATCCTCCTGCCTCTGCCTCCTGAGTGCTGGGATGACAGGCGTGAGCCACCACACCCGGCACTGTGGTATGTGGTATTGATTGCTGGTGGAAGTGAGTCACCATGCCCAGCATTGTATGTGGTTACCGGGATTGAACTCAGGTCCTTGCACTTGCAAGGCAGGCACCGAAACCACTGAGCTAAATCTCCGGCCCTCAAACATTTTACCTTTACATCAACATGGAATGGGAAACCAAAATGTACTGTGTTTACACAATGGAATAGTAATAAACACTAAAAATGAACAATAGATTCAGGATAATAACATAATAAATTTTTGTTCAGTGAAAGACCAATAAAAAGGATTGCCTTTGCAATATTCTGTTTATATAACAGAGGAGAATCAGTAAATGGAAGCCAAAACCCTAGTTATATGCAAGAAGTATGGTTTAAAAGGGAGTACCAACAAACTTCCTGGGGTGGCAGAAATGTTCTCTGTTGTGATAGAGTGATAATTATGTCAGTGGTTGCATTTATAAAATTTCATTGAAATGTTTGCTTAAGATTTGTGCATTTTACTATTGGTAAATGTTTACCTGTCTCTATCTTATACTTAGATATGTATGTATTCATTATGTTTTCAGTGAACTGATCTGTACAAACTACAAAAACTATTGAAATGGTTTTCTAATAATTCACTTTAAGGTTTCTAGATACTATTGTGGTAATATTTATTGAAATCCTTTATTGAAACAATGTGAATTTTCTTTTGCTATCTTGTGGAAACATCAAATATTTTGCTTTTATCCTCCTTGTGTATTTCTGCATTTGTGTGTATATTTGTGTGTGTATGAAATCTTTACACTGTCTTCCTTGCAACTGCAAGATCCTGAGTTCAATCTCAGGTTACATAAACACACACACACACACATACACACACACACACACCCATACACACAAAAGGAATTTGAAATCTTTACAATTTCCTTTGATTTCTTAGAAAATCCTCAATACTTGTTGCTCAATCTGACCATTCTTTCCAGTTTTCAGAGTGTCCATGAATTTATTATTTGTTCTTTATGTTTTTCATCATTTCTGTATTGTATGTTTTAAATTTTTTATCTTTAATTAGTAATACTCCTGCTCCTCTTTTCAAGTACTCATACAACATCTTTTTGGTTTTTCTTCCCAAATAATTATCAGTATTCAAGCCCTTGTGAGGGATTTGTTGATTTAGGGCAGCAGTTAGGTAGGAGAAAGAAGGTGCCGAAAAGGTTAAGACTTATCAAAGTGACTTCTTAACTTGTTTTTATTAGTCACTTAAGCTATTTCAGAAAATAGCCTTAGACACTCTCCTTAACATTTAATAATGTTTTGTGGACTACATGCATTTTAGAAGTGGATAAAAGATATTGTTGCCCTATGCTTATTATCTTATTTATTTTTAATTGACACTTTTAAAATACCACAGTCACCTTGGGCCAAGAAGATTTGCTATGTTGCCTTGGCAACATGTCATATTTTGAACGAAATTTATTGCCACAGAATGATGTTATCAAGCTTTTAAAATATTATCCTGACCAACTGCTTTTTTTTTTTTTTTTTTTTACAGCACGCCAAGGGAGAGATGAGTGATGAACACTACTGATTATTCTTTTGTGGTTATTTAAAATACTGAAGTGAGAAATCTGCAGCTAGAAATAGAAAACAAACAAATGCAATCAATGTTCTCATAGCAACAAATGCTTGAGCCATTGTGTTTGCTTGTAAACCATGACAGTGTGGAAGTGGGATTCTCAAGGCTGTCGGTGACAGCTCCCTTGTTTAGAAATCCTCTTCTGTGTTATCTGCTCCCTTCTTCTTGGACTCTGTCTGACTCTAACACATTCTTTCCATGTCAGTGTGTTTTATAAGCTAAAAGTCCATCCGTGAGCACTGAATATTCTATCAGATCACTTTTGGTTCCATTTGTTGTTAATTTCAGATTTTGTTGGAGACAGGAGTAAGGATCTGGGATAAATAATTCCTACACTAGCTAGTCAGCTGCTAACTCTGGAATTACCGACAAACAGATTAGTATAGTGGAAGGATAATAAAGCTACTCTTAACAATTAATTCGAATTCATTTTAACCAACACATAAAATTTTCCATAATAATGGAATAACATATTTTGATGAATCTGTCTATCCTGTAAAATTTAAATCAGGTTAATCATTTCTATCTCCTTGTTCATCATTTCTGTACAGACGGCTGGAGATATAGCTCAGTAGTTCCAGCACTTGCCGAGCAAGAGCAAGGTCCTGAGTTGAATCCCTGATAACAACATACAACAGTATTGCGTGTGGTGACTCACAACCACCAGCAATCAGTACCACATACCACAGTGCCAGGTGTGGTAGCTCACACCTGTAATCCCAGCACTCGGGAGGCAGTGACAGGAGGATTGCTGAGTTCCAGGCTTGCCTGGGCTACATAGTGTTGAGGGTCAGCCTGAACTACAAAGCAAGACCCTGTCTCAAAAATACATACATACAGGGGCCGGAGGGTTAGCTCAGTGGTTCCGGCGCCTGCCTCGCAAGTGTAAGGACCTGAGTTCGATCCCCGGTTACCACATATAATGCTGGGCGTGGTGGCTCACGCCTGTAATCCCAGCACTCGGGA
>PVIC010041030.1:0-16426 GCA_004025085.1 Thryonomys swinderianus
GGGCCAGAGGGTTAGCTCAGTGGTTCCGGCGCCTGCCTCGCAAGCGCAAGGTCCTGAGTTCAATCCCTGGAAACCACATATAATGCTGGGCGTGGAGACACGCCCACCAACAATCAACACCGCATACCACAATGCCGGACGTGGTGGCTCATGCCTGTAATCCCAGCACTCGGGAGGCAGAGACAAGAGGATTGCTGAGTTCGCGGCGGCTTGCCTGGGCACCATAGTGAGCTCAGGGCCAGCCTGAACTACAAAGCGAGACCCTGTCTCAAAAAAAAAAAAAAAAAAAAAAATTTTGTTGTTACTGTCAGAAGTATTCCTTTCTTTTAATTATTTAAAAGTCCTCAGTCTATTCAAGTCAATTATTTCAACTTTTTGTAAATGATATTATGACTACTTTTATAAGATAATGAAACATGAAGACTCATTACAAATTTTGTTATACCCCCTCAGTAGGCTTTTACTCTCTTTTACAGCTATTTGCATAATTCTGGCTCCCAGCCAACTGGTCTTGGAGAAGATAATATTCAGCCACCTACTCCTCAGTCATAACCACAGGATGCCAAACAGTAATTTTTACTTATGCTATGACAGTCCTTAGTCTTAGAGAGTGAACAAGCTCAATGCTTTTTTTGCAATTATTAAGAGGTTTCTTAACACATACATTCCTTCCTCACAGTTTAATCTCCTGATGTTTTTCTGCATATCATCCACCAGACATGAGCTATGGAATACAGCAGAGAAGTCATCTATGGAGCCTTGGATATTTCTGGTACCTCATCTCTTAATCAGTATTAATATCAAATGTTTTACTTCAACTTAGCCTGTTTACTGTTTCCTCCATAATGGTACCTCCCAACACAAAATCCTTAATGGTTTTGTTGTTTTATGTTTTGTCATGTTTTGTTTTGTTTTTGTGGAGTTTGGAATGCGATATGAGTTATGTGCCACTGCATAATCACAGGCCTGTGATCAGTAGAGTTCTAAAAGGATGGTTTCCACAATGTTGCTAGAAACTCAAATAATAAAGAGATCAGAAAAGGGGAACAAAGGAAGAAGCAGAGAAAAACAGAGATTGTCAAACCACCTCACTAGCATATACTGATTATCAGTTTTAGGAGCCCTGCAAACATGTCAGCTCCTCTGTTCAGTCAGCCTCCCCAGGTGCCTCTCCAGGCATGATCAGATACATGTAGTCCCTGCCATCATTTTCACTTCGCTGTGCCAGTGGAAGGGGGAAGGGATCTCTGGAGACATAGTTGAGCTACAGTGCTGTTGCTGCCCTGGCCTTAGAACAAACAGTGAGATGGAGGTTTGTTTAGCTTGAATGGTTTGTCTAATTCTCTGAATATAAACTTGGCAGGAAGTTGTTTAAGTTACCAAGCAACAGAACATCTGACATGAAGTCATTTAACAATTCTTTCCATAGATTAGTAAAAGTTCCCAGATTCAAGTCTGGTCTGGTGAAGAAAAGAGAAAAAAGAGA
This sequence comes from Thryonomys swinderianus, assembly GCA_004025085.1. Classification (NCBI taxonomy): domain Eukaryota; kingdom Metazoa; phylum Chordata; class Mammalia; order Rodentia; family Thryonomyidae; genus Thryonomys; species Thryonomys swinderianus. Next base: position 1,487 of record PVIC010041030.1, read on the forward strand.
CAACCAAGAAGCGGTCAGGGAGAGGAAAGTAAGTGGGTGAAAGGAACTAGCAAGTCCTTATGACAAGTGGAAGTAGGAGGAACAGAAAGGCACACTAAATAAAGGCACTTTGGGGAGAGGCAGAGGCACTCCTGGAAGGAGAATATAAATAAAAGATGGTACAAAATGATCTCAGGGTAGCATATGCCACAAGCTCTAGGAAGCAGCCTCCTTGCAAAAATCAAAGGACTTCCAAGGTTTTCACTTGTTATGTAAAATATAAGCCCTCTTAGCTTTCTTATAATCATTTCTACTCAAGAAGTCATCTCCAGTATGTGGCTATTACAAAATTTGTAAGCACCTGGGACTAACCGGCTTGAAAGACAAAGAAAAGTTAGAAAGTTCTCTTTATAACTTAACATCTTGGGTATGGGTCATTTGCTCTTAGTAAAAATGGAAATTAAAACTGAAAAACAAGGCCCAGGGATTTATCTCAGTGTTTCTGGCACCTGTCTCACAACCACAAGGTCCTGAGTTCGATTCCCAGTAAAAAAAAATAAAAGTGAAACAACATACAGGAGAATGCTAATTAGAAAATAAAAGAGAACCTACATGGCTCACTATAGGAGGAGTCACATCAGAGATGCTCTGAGAAGATTCACTGAAAAGGAAGGTGTTTTGAAGCGAAGGAGGAGCTTACATCTCGATAGAGAATATCAGTGGGAAAGATGATAAATACAGAGAAACATCTGGATAGCTGAACAGAAGCTGCATTGCCACAGCTGATCCACACCACCCCCAGCAGCCAGCAGGAGCCTGTTACAAATAACCCAAGGGACTGATCTGTACGTATTGTTCCCTCCACTCCATCCCTGCACCCCAAGCACTTCAGAAAGCTGCATTTCTGGAGTATTCTCTCCAGGCTCACTGCAGGCAAGGGAAGTCTACTGACCCCGGATTCAGGCAACAGAGGACAAACAAGCCCACAGTGCCCCCTCATCTATGTGGCTCACGTGCCTACCTGCTTGCAGAGTCCATCCAGAGGCCATGTGTAGCTGCTTCCACATAGACACAGGACACAGCGTGGTCATTTAGTCTTTAGGGCATAGTGATCATGAAAATCAAAGTATATCCTCTCCTTGGAGTGCTGGACCTGGATTCCCACTGGATTTTTTTGTTGCGACTTCTGTTTCTTTTTATCTTTTTCCACCCTGCTTTGAGTTGATATATATGTTCTCTCTCTTCTTGCTTCCATGTTCCTTTTCAATTCTAGTATCTATAGCAACACTATTTTGTTATTTTTGTACCTGTTTCTCCCACATTTTAAATTCATTTTTTAACATTTGGTTCTTTCTGTATATTCTGCCCTGCTCAGACATTTCCATCTTCTTCCATTTTAACTTTCTGCCCTATTCTTTTTGCTCTTCCTTATTTTACCAAGTCTTTTGTCTTCCCTGACCTTTTCTCCACCTTACAGGTGTTCAAATAAATTGATAGGTTCTGACAACCTCATGGATTTTCTTTCTTTCTTTCTTTTTTCTCTCTTTTTTTTTTTTTTTGGAGACAGGGTCTCGCTTTGTAGTTCAGCCTGGCCCTGAGCTCACTATGTAGCTATGTAGCCCAGGCAAGCCTTGAACTCAGCAATCCTCCTGTCTCTGCCTCCCGAGTGCTGGGATTACAGGCATGAGCCACCACACCCGGTACTATGCTATGTGGTATTGATGGCTGGTGGGCATGAGTCACCACACGCAGCATTGTACGTTGTTACCGGGGATCGAACTCAGGACCTTGCGCTTGCGAGGCAGGCACCGGAACCACTGAGCTAGATCTCCGGCCCCCTCATGGATTTTCTTAATCATAAACTACACCTTCTCCTACATCCTGCCCTGCCCTGGCAAATATCTTCTCAGAACTTTCTACATCAACCTTTCACTCCAATATAAATGACTTCTAACAGAATCTGACCCCTGATCTATTTTATTATTTCTCCTGTGTACTTCTCCTCTTACTGACTTACAGTCTTCTTTCACCCATTCTTCCATCTCTTCCCTTCCCTTATCCTTCCACATTGCAGACTAATTGCTAATAACAAAACAGTACAGGTCATAAGGTATTGATAAAGAGTGAAAGTGTAAATCCAAGGTTTAACTCATATATATGATATATTAATGCTATTATAACCAACAGTAATTCCTCACAACACAGTGACAGGGTCCAAACCCCTTAAATTAAATAGCATAATGGGTGAACATTAACTCTGGCCAAGTAAAGTCATGAACATACTTCTAAAAGGAAAACTCTAACTAAAAGGATCTTCATATGAACTACCATCTCTCCTCACTCTACTTGAACTCGGCCTTATGCATATATGTGTGTGTAAACCCTATATACATATATAAAATGCATACACATAGAAACATTGGCAAACAAGGCAAGAAAGGCCTCCAAGATCTCTCAACTCTCCCAAAGCAGATTTAGAGGGCACCTATGGAAAAGAAAGCACAAACCAGGTAGCAGAGTTTTGCAGTATAATCAAAGAAGCGGTTAGGAAAATTGATGAGTTTAAAGAGGACATGACCTAATTCATGAAATTATACAAAATGATCAATGTGGATATGGAAGAAACAAATAAAAAATTGGAAGAGCTAATCAAAATAGTTCAAAAAATGAATAACAAATTTACCAAAGATTATATTCCATGAAATGGTATCAGACAGAAATATGAGATATAAAAAATTATATAGAGTTCATAAATTGCAAAAATGACCAATGTGAAGACAGAGTTTCTGAAATCAAGGACAGAATGGTAAATTTATGATGAATTACTTAGAGAAGTCTTAAAAATGCTAAATGAACAAAAGAAACTCATCCAACATTTACTAGATGAAACTAAGAAGAATAACCTAAGGCTAATTGCAGTTAGAGAGAAACTAGAAGACAGTACATGTGGAATAAGAAACTTGTTTTACAGAAATTTCCCCAAGTATGAAGAAAAATACAAAATACAGTTAAGTGAGGCTCACAGAACACTAGCCATAATGAAAAAAGAAGTTTCCCAAAACACATCTTAATCAACATTCCAGATGTTCAAAACAATCCAAAAAATAGAATCATAAAGGCTGCCAGAAACAAGCTGAGAAGAACTATAAAGGTAAATCCTTTAGGATTACAGCAGACTTGTCAACACAAACTTTAAATGTCAGGAGAGCCTGGAGTGAAGTATTTCAGGCCCTAAGGGTAAACAACAACATCCAACCAAGACTAACATATCTAGCAAAACATTCTTTCAAATAGATGAAGAAATAAGAACATTCCATGAGAAAGAACAACTTAAAGGATATATAAACAACAAACCAGCATTCCAGAAAAATACTAAAGAATACTCTAGATCAGTGACAGCAAACTTTTCAGAGCTTTCAATGATACAAACGGCCTGTTGCAATACATGTGCCAGTTTCACCACCATTGTCCAGACAGAGATGATGAAGCTAGTAAAGCCAAAAATCTTGATGGAATAAATACATCAAGCAAAGCAAAAAGATAAACTTTTAAAAAGGAAAAACAAAGTACGCATGAGAAAAAGAATGCAGGGTTAGGAATACATCAACTCCTTTGAGCAATATTCCCCTATATTAATGGATTCAGCTCCCAATTCAAAGACATAAATTGGCAGGCTGGATCAAAAAAGAAAGTCATCTAATCCAAAGAGATTCATAGATTAAAATTCAAAGGATGGAAAACAATATTTGATGCACCAGAGCCAAAAAAAAAAAAGCAGTAATAGCAATTTTACTCCGATAAAGTAAACTTAAAGAGAAAATTGATGAGAAAAGACAAAGATCACTACATACTAGTAACGATAAGAAGAGATAACATTTGCACATATATATATGCACCAAATACTGGAGTACCCATCATCCTAAAACAAAAACTGCTGGACATAAACCATCAAATAAACACCAACACAATCATAGTGGGCTACTTCGGTGCCCCACTTTTAAAAAGAGACAGATCAACTAAACAAAAAGTCACTAAAGAAATACCAGAGCTGAATGATGCCTTGAAACAAATGGACTTAACAGATATCTACAGTGTTCTATCCTATTACCATGGAACACACATTTTTCTTAGCAGCACACAGAACTTTCTCCAAAATAGACCACATTCTAGTTCACAAAACCTGCTAAATAAATACAAAAGTATTGAAATAATTCCATGCTTACTGTCAGATCATTATGCATTAAAACTAGAAATTGATCATAGAAGAAAGCACAGAAAATTTATAAACACCTGGAGATTTAATAACACACTCCTAAATACACAATGGATTGGAAGAAATAAAGGAAAAAATTAAACTTTTGTAATCAAACAGGAATGCTATTACAATACACTCAAACTTATTATGCCCAATGAAAACAGTCCTAAGAGGAAATCTGACTGCAAAAAATGTTCACACTAGAAAAATAGAGTGAGATTCAATAAATAGCCTAACAATAAACCTAAAGATACTCAAAAAATAACAATCAGAACCCATATTGAATTTAAGGAGGTAAATCATCAAAATCAGAGCAGAAATTAATGAAATGAAGACTAAAAAGAAGACTTGCATCAATACAATTAGGTAAGAATGCAAAATCACATCTGACACTGTCAAAATCTCAAAGAGGGAAACTATTATGAAAAACTATATTCCAACAAATTGGAAAATCTTGAAGAAATAGACAGATTCCTAGACTTAAATTACGAAAACTAAACCAAGAAGACACAAAAACCATAAACAATCTGGTAACAAGCAAAAAACCTAAGGCAGTAATATAAAAATTTCCAACTAAGAAAAAAGTTCAGGATTTGATGGTTTCATTAGAGGGCTTCCAAGCTCATTTCTGGAAGCCAGTATCATCTGATCCCAAAAGAAAAAAGACCCAACTGAAAAGGAAAAGGAAGATGATAGGCCAAATCTTTTTTGTTTGTTTGTTTGTTTGTTTTTGTTTTGTTTTGTTTTGTTTTAGACAGGGTCTTGCTTTGTAGTTCAGGCTGGCCCTCAACTCACTATGTAGCCCAGGCAAGCCTCAAACTCAGCAATCCTCCTGTCTCTGCCTCCCGAGTGCTGGGATGACAGGCGTGAGACACCACGCCCAGCATTGTATATGGTTATCAGGGATCAAACTCAGGACCTTGCACTTGTGAGGCAGGCATCAGAACCACTGAGCTAAATCTCTGGCCCAATAGGCCAATCTTCTTAATGAACATAAATGTACAATCTTCAATAAGATATTGCCAAATAATATACAATAAAATCATCACAAGGATTATACATCATGACCCAATGAATTTCATCCCAGTGCCACAAGGATAGTTTAATATACATATATCAGTAAATGCAATACACACATAAAGAGAAGCGGGACAAAAACTAATCAACTCAAAAGATGGAGAAAAAGGTCTTGAAAAATCCAACACACTTTTATGACTAAAAAAAGATGTGTGAATAAAATACGTATAGAAGCACCTTACTTAAATCTGACAGAACCTATTTATGACAAACCAATCACCAACATTACAGTAAATGGGGAAAAATTGAAAGATCTCCCACTAAAATCAGGAATAAGACAAGAATGACCATTATCACTACTTCTGTTCTACAATATACTTGAAACATTATCTTTGGTAATCAGGCAAGAGAAAGATATAAAAGGGACACATATAGAAAAGGAAGAATATCATTATTTGCAGATGACGAGATCCTCTACATAAAAGACCCAAATATCTCACTAGAACAATCTCAGAACTAATAACCAATTACAACTATGTAGCAAAATACAAAAACAACATGTAAACATCAGTAGCGTTCCTATACACCAATAATGAACTCACTGACAAAGAAATTAGGGAAACTATACTATTCACAACAGCAACAAGATAAATTAAATACTGAGAAAGTAATCTAACCAAGGAAGTAAAAGACCTCTACAATGAAAACTATAGCACTCTGAAAAAGGAGATTGAAGAGGACATCAGGAAATGGAAACAGAATATTAAAAACTGTTAGAGTTAAAGGTTTGTTAAAACAAAGCTATAAAAGAAAGATCATCAGAATCACAGCAGACTTCTCAACACAAACCTTGAAGTCAAGAAGAGATTGGAGTGAAATATTTCAAGATCTAAAAGAAAATAACTTACAGTCCAGATGTACACTTCAAAACTACCTTTTAAAATTGCTAGAGAGGGCCAGAGAGTCAACTCAGTGGTTCCAGTGCCTGCCTAGCAAGCAGAAGGTCCCTGATTCAATCTCTAGTTACTACATACAACAAGACTGGATGTGATGACTCACACCCACCAGCAATCAGTATCACATACCACAATGCTGGCTGTGGTGGTTCACACCTGTAATCTCAGCACTCAAGAGGCAGAGGCAGGAGGATTGCTGAGTTCCAGGCTTTCCTGTACTACATAGTGAGTTTAGGGCCAGCCTGAACTTCAAAGCAAGACCCTGTCTCAAAAAAAATGATTTGGAAAGAAAATGAAAGAGCATGTATAAAAAGGGTGGGGGGTTGTGGGTGGGTAGGGATATGGGTAAAAATGAGAATTAACTTGTGTCATATAGTGGTACAAATTCCCCAATGTTGTATGTGATTGTGAACCGTATATAAAATGTACCAATAAAGAATTCAATTTTTAAAAAAGGTAGAGAAATAAGATATATCCAAAACAAAGAACATTGAAGAAATTCATGACTACCAAACCCCCTCTCCATAATGTCCTAAAAGACATTCTAGAAATACATACGAGGACAACTCCATGAACTCAAACAGAATAAACCTACTAGGCAAAGCACGTATTTAAACAAGAAGGGAAAAAAGAAACTACAGGAAAATAACATGAAAATCTTAAGTCAATACATACCAGGTATAACCATCAATGTCAATGGTCTTAATTCTGCAACAGAGGAAACAGTCTGGCAGAATGTATGAATAAGCAAGATCCACCAATATGCTGCATACAAGAAACATTAATACAAAACAAATTCATAGACTGAAAGTCAAAGGATAGAAAATAATACTACATGTGACCAGAACCCACAAAATACCTAGAGAAGTTATTCTGTTTTCAGAAAAAATGGATTTCAAGCCAAGACTGATTAAGAGAGACAAAGAAGGTCACATACAACCTTGTGAAGGGAACAACCCAAGAAGAAAAGATAACTATCATATATATATATATATATATATATATATATATATATATATATATATATATATATATATATATATACCAAATACCAGTCCAACCAACTATATAAAACAAATATTAACAAACATGAAAAATCAAATAAGCACTGAACAACTGTGGTGAGGAACCTCAGTACTCCATGGTCACAAATAGACAGATCAACTAGACAAAAAAACAACAGAACATTAGAACTGAATGAAAGTTTTGAACAAAAGGACTTAACAGATGTCTACAAAGTATTCTACTACACAACCTCACAGTACACATTCCTCTCAGCTGTAGATAGAGCGTTTTCCAAAATAGACCACATATTAACTCATAGAATATGCTTAAGTAAATGACAAGGAATTGAAATTATTCCATGCATATTATCAGAAGACTGGAAATCAGTGGCAAAAGAAACCACAAGAACTTCATAAAAACATAGAAATTAAGTAACACCCTTCTGAGCAACCAGTGGATAATGGATGAAATTAAACAAGAAATTAGATAGTGTCTACAATTAAACAATAATGATAATTCAACATACTAGATTTATGGGATACAATGGAAGCAGTCCTATGAGGGAAATTTATAGTGGTGAATTCCCACATCAGAAAAACAGAGTGAGCTCAAATAAACATCTTAACATAGAAAATCAGTCTTCTAGAAAAAGAAGATGAATTCAAGATGAAAGCACGCATGAAGGAGGAAATTATAAAGATTAGAGCAGAAGTTAGTGCAATGGAGATCAAGAAAACAATACAAAGAACCAATGAATTGAAGAGTTGGTTTTTGAAAGACAAAATAAAATTAACAAACTCTTTTTTTTTTTTTTTTTGAGTCAGGGTCTTGCTTTGTAGTTAAGGCTGGCCCTGAACTCTCTGTGTAGCCCAGGCTAGCCTGGAACTCACAGCAATCCTCCTGCCTCTGCTTCCCAAGCACTGGGATTACAGGCATGAGCCACCATGCCTGGCACTGTGGTGTGTGGTACTGGGGTCAGAACTTGGGGCTTTGTGTTTGCCAGGCAGACGCCAGAACCACTGAGCTAAATTCTCGACCCAACAAACACTTTAAAAGATTAAATAAAACTGACCAACTCTTAGCTAATCTCATCAAAAAAAAGGGAAAGGGTTAAACATATAATTAGGAATGAAAAGGATGAACTCACAATAGATTTTACAGAAATCTAAAAGATCATCAATACCTACTTTGAGAACTTGTACTGTAATAAGAAGTGGACAAAGTCCTAGATACATATGAATTACCAAAACTGAATTAAAAAGATATAGAAATTCTAAAAAACTGGTACCAGTAAATGAAATTGAAGATTTAATTACGCCTGTAATCCTAGCACTTGGGAGGCAGAAGCAGGAGGAGTGCCACAAGTTTGAGGCTAGCCTGAGCTGCATAATGAGTTCAGGGCCAGGCTGAAGTAAAATGTAAGACCCTGTCTCAAAAAACAAAACAAAACAAAAAAACCAACCAACAAAGAAAAGCCCAGGCTATGACAGACTCACTGCTGAATTCTACACGAAATTTAGAAATCTGACGCTGCTACTTCTCAAATGCTTTAATGAAATTGAAAGGGAAACAATTACTCCCAAATTCATTCCTGAAAACTAGTATTACCCTGATACCAAAATAAGAGAAGAATCCAACCAAAGAACAGAACTACAGGCCAATCTCCCTAATGAATACAGATGCAAAACTCCTCAATAAGACACTGGCAAACTGAATGCAGCAAATCATTGAGAAGATTATATACCATGACCAAGTAAAATTCATCCCAGGGATGGAGAGATGGAATATAATATGAAAATCAATAAATGTAATACATCACATTAACAGAGCCAAGGAAAAATACCCATATAATCATCTCTATCCATGCAGAAAAAGCAGTGGACAATGTCCATCATCCATTCATGATAAAAAGCCTACAGAAAATTATCTCCATCTGATAAAAGCCATCTATGACAAACCAAAAACCAACATTATAATAAACAGACAAAAACTGAAAGCTTTTGCTCTAAAATCACTAACAAAACAAGGATGTTCACTATTATCACTCCTATTCGATATAGTTCTGTAAACAATGACCAGAGAAATCAGACAAGAGAAAGAAACAAAGATAGGAAAGGAAGAAGTTAAATTATTATTATTTGCAGATGGCATGATACTCTACATGGAAGACCCTAAAAACTCCACCAAAAGACCTCTAGATTTAATAACCCAATTCAGTAGCATAGCTGGATACAAAGTCAACACTTAGAAAACAATAACCTTCCTGTATATAGATAACAACTCACTGAGAGAGAAATTAAGGAAACAATACCTTTCACAATAGCACACAATAAAATGAAATATTTAGGAATCAGTATAACAATTTTTGCACAGCAAGAGAAATCATAAACAGAGAGATGAGACAACCCACAGTGTGGGGAAAAAAATTTTGCCAGTTGTTCCTCAAAGGACTGATATCTAAAATATATAAAGAACTCCAAAAATATCAGACTCTTGCTTGAAATGTAATGACCCAATCCAAAACTAGCATCTCAAATGAACAGACACTTCTCAGGTGAAGAGGCAGAAACGGCAAACAAATATAAGAAAAAAATTTCAACATCAGTGGTCATTTGAGAGTTGCAAATTAAAACAATGCTGAGTGGATTCCATCCCACTCCAAAAAAGAATGGCTGTTATCAAGAAATCAACCAATAAATGCTGAGGTGGCTGTGGGGAAAAAGTAACCCTTCTCCAGTACTGGTGGGAGTGTAGACTAGCACAATTACTGTAAAATCAGTGTGGAAATTCCTTGAGAAACTAAAACTAGAGCTTTCATTAAATCTCTTCTTGGTATCTTCTTGAAATAATTAAATGCATTATACCACAGCATTATATGCATATTCATGTGCATAGCAGTACAGTTTATAACAGCTAAAGTTTGGAAATAGCCCAAATGCCCATCAACTAATGAACAGATAAAGATGTGTTTTCCATACAATTCTATTCAGCCATGAAGAACACACTTGAGACATTTACAGCTAAAAGAATGCACCTTGTGAAATAAATTGGACACACATGTAAATACTGTATGTTTTTCTGGTCTGAGATGCTAAAAGGTAAATAAGAACCAAAATGTATAATAGGTATTGTGAAACTGAAAAAAAAATGTTCAATTGAGAAGGGAAACTAAGGAGGTAAGGGTACAAGGAAGAAAGAAAAATAAATGAGAAAATTTTAAAAATGGAAACAAAGCTTCTGCAAATGAGGGAAAGAGAGGCTGAAGGGAGGATAGGGGAATGGAGAAAAAAGAATCAAGCTATATCATATATTGGTACAATTTCCCTATGAAGAATATAATAATTATGTATATCTAAATGTCCCAATAAATTTAATTTTAAAAAAAGAAATAAAATGGAAAGATATCTCCTGTTCCTGGATAGGCAGAACCAATATTTTCAAAATGGCTAGACTCCCAAAACTGATTTAACACAAATACCTACCAATCAAAATACCTACAACATCCCTCATAGGACTAGAAAAAAATAATCCTAAAATTTCTGTGGAACAAAAAGAGACTGACAGTAGCAAAAACAGTCAGTCCCAAGCAACAAGAGCAAAGCAGGAGGTACAATTCCCGACTTCAACTTGTACTACAAACATACAGTAATAAAATCAGCATGGAATATGAACAAAAAAAACCAGACACACAGATTAATGGAATAGAATAGAGAATACAGAAACAACCCCAGACACATTCAGCTTCTCATTCTTTGACAAAGGGGCCCAAAACATAGATTGTAGGAAAAATGGTCTTTTTAGCAAAAGAAAAAACTGGCTATCCATACGGATTTAAAGCTGGACACATATCTCTATGTACTGAACTAAAATCAAGATTTGTCAAAAATCTAAATATTAAAACAGAAACATTTCAAGAATACTATCTGCCAATAAGTTAAATGCATAATTCATAACAGCTAAATCTTGGAAGTAGCTCATATGACCATCAAAGATAAATGGAAAAAGAAAATGTAGTATCTATACATTATGTAATACTACTCAGTTATAAAGGATAAATTCAAGACATTAGGAAAACAGATACACATGGAAAACAATGTTAAATGAAATAGAGCACACATACAAACTTAAGTGATTTCTCTCAAGAAAAATGATTTCTCTCTTGAGTAATGTGAAGTATGAGTAAAGAACAAATTAAATGACTGACAAAAAGAATCAAGGAGATAGATCTTTTGCAAATGGAAAGGGGCCCAAGAGACCCATGTTTATGGAGGGGTGAAAGGAAAAGGGATGTTTAAGATGTGTCATGTATATGAACCAAATACTACTAAAAAAATAATTGTGTTGCAAATGTGAACTAAAACTAATAATAATGACAACAATAATGAAAATGGGGCCAGAGAATCTAGCATGAGAGGGAAGGAGCTAGGTGAGGAAGAGAAAGGGTATAAAAAGAATCAACATTGTTAAGTAGGCATATTTAGGGTATAAAGTTAATGTACTGTAGACATGTACTAATGAAACTAAAAAGAAAAGAGAAAATGAGCTGACAAAGATAGGTCACATTTTACAAAGAATAGTTTTTAAAAAAGGAAAGTACTCCAGCTTGGGCAGCTGGAGAGGGCACATTCAGATCAAGGGAAGAGACTGGCGCACTTGAAAAATGCTAGAGGACAGCTTTTAAGAGTTTGCTGTTAAGCCGGGCATGGTGGCTCACGCCTGTCATCCCAGCACTCAGGAGGCAGAGGCAGGAGGACTGCTGAGTTCCGGGCCTGCCTGGACTACATAGTGAGCTCAGAGCCAGCCTGAACTACAAAGCGAGACCCTGTCTCAAAAAGGAAAAAAAAAAAAAAAAGAATTTGCTGTTAAGCTGAGTTCTTGGTGATCATTATCTCAGCTCTAGTTTCTAGCTCTGGAAATTTCATGGCTTCAGGGATGGGTCCATTCTCATGAATGATTTTCTCTGCTCATGGAGTTAATTGTGTGGAATTCTGCCTTTCCTGGAGCCTAGGTGATCACAGGCTAGGGACAATAGCTGAATACTCCGGGGCTCGGTTGCATGTGCCTATCAATCCCTTGTTTTAGTGTCCAGTCTTGAAGAGGAATGCGATTATGGGATTGAGAGCTAGTCAACCTGGTTTTGCCAACTTTTACATATTTCCTAAATGGTTAACATACCTATATGCAGAGCTGAAAAGAAATTTGGCCCAAAGATTTATAGTAACAAAGAATACAAAATGAATGTCAACCTTTGTTTTAGTTACCTATTTGGCATTGGTAGGCCCTAGTGGAAAGTTAAAGTTTTTAGCAAAAATGGACTTTAACTTTCTAACTGCCTCAGAAGAAATACAAATCATGCTTTTAATGAGAAGCAGGTAAAGGCCCAGATGGTCTTTGATATGTCATAACTGAGTCAGTTTCTACTGGCACTCCACATTTATTCTTTGCCCTTCTTTGCCCTGCACCTGTGTCCCTGGCTACTGATGCAGACAATGAAGATTTGAGTTGTTTATGGAGAATTTTTAAATAATGGGAAATCAAACAAAAGTCAACCGGCTTTTTATTAGCAGCATGGTTAAAATTCTAAAATCTAACAGTTTTAATAATATATGTATAGGCCTTAAATATTCTCTCTCCTGTCCTTTCTTCTCCTCTCTTTAAAAAAACACTGCATTCTACATGGAAGTTATTTCAGATAGCTTCCAGTTATTTCAGATAGCTTCCAGTGTAGACACACCGTCTCAATGACAGTGTTTCCTTTGCAGGATAAGTCTCCAGGTTCAAAACATTTGGAGCTGGCTCTCAGAGCAATTTCTGTCTCCAGTATCCAGAGTATAACACATTCTTTGTTTAACTGCAGTTTAGAAATAGTGGTTGTCAAGAGAAAGAACTAAACATAAGTTGTCAATTACATCATTCTGTAAACTACTTGGAATTTTAAATTCATGTTTAAAATTAAAAACATTGAAATAACCTGAAGGCAGTAGAGCAGTAATGCCAGGTATTTGGAAGGCTGAGGCAGTAGGTGGAGAGTTTGAGCCCAACCTCAGCAACTGAATGATTTATCAAGACCCTACCTCAAAATGAAAAAGAAGGGCTTAGTATATAGCTCAGTGTAGAGGCCCTGCATGATTATTATTTAAGATAAACTGTGCCATATGAGCAGGAGGAGAACCATTAAAAATTATCTGCTCTGGGTGTCAAAACTATCACATACCACCAGGCGTGGTGGCTCATGCCTATAATCCCAACTCTTGGGAGGCAAAGGCAGGAGGATTGCTGAATTCAAGGCTTGCTGGGCTACAAAGTGAGCTCAGGGCCAGTCTCAACTACCAAGCAAGACCCTCTCAAAAAAAAAAAAAAAAAAAAAAAAAAAAAAAAAAAAAAACAGAAACGGCCTCCTCTGCAGTCTGGCTTCTACAGGAATCCTAAGGGATTACTGCCCAGAAACCAAGAAAGGAAAAGACCAAGACTGGGCATTAATACCTTTTTTGCCCTGCCAGCTTACTACGATTTGGCAACATACATGACTCTTACCAGAGATCATATATGACTCTTACCAGAGATCGTGTCAAAGGTTCTATCCACATTGCTGGTAATCAACACCCTCTCTTTTTCTTTTGTAGATTGTGATAGAGCATGCTCCTCTTGACAGCCCAGATCCAGGTGTACAAAGGCACTGCCTTCACCCCTTACTGATCTAAACACCTTGCAAAACCTCTTGTATTATCCTTACAACCTTCCCAAATTTTTGCAAATTTAGTTTAATTCTGAAAATTACTCTATGTTTATCAATTATTTTCTGCTGAGACTCTTATATCTTTATTCCTCTTAAGTCTGAGAGCCATTAGAAATCTTAATTATCCTAAGCCTCAAATGTAAAATAATCTCCTCTTTAAATATGTACAAGTCTAAGCCCATGAGCTCCTAGAATTATGGAAATGAAGAAACTCATATTAGTTGTTTAATTAGTTTCACTTTCAGGGAAGGGTAGGAAAATATCACAGGATGTACAATTAGGTAAGGAATCTACCACAGCAGAACCTCTAAAAATCACGCTCTCCTCTCAAATGCTGTCAGTCAGCTCCTAAAAATAAAGTCTGACAAACTGCTTCAGTTAAGTCAACCTCTCTCCTGACAAATATTGCTTCAAAATTTGCCTGCTTCTCTCAAAAGCAGAAACTAAGAACATAGTAGTTGTGCCATCTCTAAAGCTTAAATTAATACATTCTGTTATTGATTAAAACCTCTGATCATTTTAAGCTAATAGGAAGAATTCTGGGCAGTACTGACTTTAATCTGTCCCAGTCCCCTATATTTCATTTTGTAACACCAGTGATGACTGAAAGATTCCACTACAAGCTTTTTTTAGACTAAAGAACATTCTTGTGGTTCATATTTTTAAACATACTTAATGAGAAATAAGACATTCATTGAAATTAAAAGAATCTTGATTTTTCTGACCTTATATTTTAAATGGGTTAAATACCTTCTAAGATCTTGACCTTAGAGTACCACACAGACTCAAGCAAGAAAAGTAGAAATATAACCTGTAAAGATAAAATCCCATAAAGCACCTATCACTTTGACCTGATCTCAGAGTGATTACAAACGAAAAAGTTGAATTGTTGTATTCTTTACCTCTATGTAGCCCCTTACCCAGTTATGTAATTCTATGCTCCTTGTGCCTCAACATGGTGTACGTAACCTAAGTGCCTCATATCTATAACC
>PVIC010041031.1:0-16403 GCA_004025085.1 Thryonomys swinderianus
CTAATGAGGATATAAGAATTAAATTATGCAATTGATTTAATATGGTATAACAGATACAAAATTCTACTACATGTTTTCGGGTGACCTCAGACAATACAAATATAGTTACGTTAGGAACAAACATGTTACCCAAAGCATATATTCTCACATATTTTTGGACAAGCATTCAATAAAACTAGCAGTTAATAATGAAGACAAGAACATACTTATTTTCCTTTATGAAGGGAAGCTTTTTTTTCTTTATAAATAGAAAGATATAAATACTGTCCACTGGGCATTGCAGGGAATGGTAGTTATAGAATATTTTATAAACAGCTACAAAGCAACTCCAGGTACATGGAAATGCATGGAATGTTGCCACAGTTCTAATTAAACACTAATTTATGGAATAAAATACTCTTAATAAACAAAAAAACTGATTAATACAAATTTATTGTGATATTAAGGTTAGAAAAATCAAGGCAAAAGACACTAGAGTCTAAAGAAAAAGAAGCTGCTTAATAAAACAAGTTTGATAAATAAATCTGAGGAAATTGTTAAAAGAGAAATTTTAATTTTAAACTCTAGTCGCTTTAAGAAAATAAAAAGGGGGGCCAGAGATTTAGCTCAGTGGTTCTGGCACTTGCCTAGCAAGTGCAAGGTCCCTGGTTCCATCCTCAGTAACCACATACAACAATACCAGGCATGGTGACTCACGTCCACCAGCAATCAGTACCACACACCATAATGCTGGGTAGGTCATCCCAGCACTTGGGAGGCAGAGTCAGGAGGATTCCTGAGTTCGAGGCTTGCCTGGGCTACAGAATGAGCGAGACCCTGTCTCAAAAAAAAGAAAAGAAAAGAAAAAGGGCTGGGGTGTTTGTCTGGCAAGCGCAAGGTCCTGAGTTGAATCCCCAGTACCACACACCACAGTGCCAGGCATGGTTCTTGCCTGTAATTTCAGCACTCGGGAGGTGGAGGCAGGAGGATTGACTCAACTTCAAGGCTAGCCTGGGCTATATAATGAGTTCAGGACCAGTTTGAACTACGAAGCGAGACCCTGCACTCCCCCCCAAAAAACAAAACAAAACAAAACAAAACAAAACAAAACAAAACAAAACACCCACAGAAAATAAAAAGAAATAGGTCTGGAGATTTAGCTCAGTAGTTCTGGTACCTGCCTAGCAAGTGCAAGGTCCCTGGTTCGATCCCCAGCACCACATACAACAGTACTGAATGTGGCGACTCACGTCCATCAGCAATCAATACCACAGACCACAATGCTGGGCCTGGTGGTTCATGCCTATAATCCCAGCACTAGGGAGGCAGAGGCAGGAGGATTGCTGAGTTGGAGGATTGCCTGGGCTACATAGTGAACTCAGGACCAGCCTGAAGTATAAAGTGAAACCCTGTCTCAAAAAAAGAAAGAAAGAAAGAAAGAAAGAAAGAAAGAAAGAAAGAAAGAAAGAAAGAAAGAAAGAAAGAAAGAAAGAAAGAAAGAAAGAGAAAGAAAGAAAATTTTAAAAAGCCATATATTACCAAATGCTAAATAAATTAAAAATGAAATTACATAAAGCATCATTCTGTCAACAATTGTGAAAAATTTAAATAGTTAATTCAGTATTTTCAAACGCATTTTTTGTATATTCTATTTCTATAATTTACATTTTATTTCTGGAGTTTCCCCATATATTGAGTCTGCCTGTCCATTCTTGTGTCCATTCTTGGAAAGAAAACACTTTAAATTATTGCCATTTTTTAAGATGCCTACATACTTCTAGGTCAAATCTTCTTTTACTCCTTTGTTCTTTGCAAACATCATTATTCATTCTCATTCTTACTGGAGAATAATTTGTTTTTTTCAATAATTTTATTGAAGTAATAATTTTGATTTTGGAAATATTAAATTTTTAAATAAATATCTTCAGTTAAAAATGTAGTGTATTCTACTTAGTTTCTTATTTTATATTGATGAAATTCTGAGAGTTCCTTTTAAAAATAAATGCAATTACATGTTTATTTTTAGAAATTTTATTTTATATTTTTCCCTGTGAAATTTATAGTTTTCTAAAATTTTGCCTTTAGAACCATATACTTCTTGTCATATATTATAGCTAGGCACAAACAAGAATATTATCGATGAGTAAATTTTAATTTCATTGTTCTAGGAAGGTTAATCAAATTACTTGAATAAATGAGTAAAAATAAAAGTTTCAGTTTCATGGGAGATATGACCTCTTTCATTTATTTTCTTCCCTTATTATACCAGCAAGAAACTTCACAAAAACACTAAATATTAATGATAATAACAAGATTCTTATGATGCCCTGAATTTCAGGGGCTACTCTCCACATTTTGCTGATTTGGATGCTTTTAATTTTTTTCAACAGTATCACTTATTAATGACAGAAGCTTTCGAATTTTATTTTACTAAGATATGTTTCACAAATTAAAGTTTAGTAGAATAACCTCAAATAAAACTATACAGGGTCAGGGATTTGGTTCAGTAGTGCTGGTGCCTGCCTGGTAAGAGCAAAGTTTTAAGTTTAGTCCTCAGTACTGGGGGGGAGGAAACTCTACAAAGGATAAACTCAAAAACAATGTTAATAAATCAAGATAGAATTGGAAAAATACACGCATGTTCCATTCCAAGACAGAAGAGATAAACAGAAGGGTGAACATTGATAAAACAATTATAAAATTTCAGCTTATTATATCAATATTTACCTTAAAAGTAATGGTCTAGGGCCGGAGGGTTAGCTCAGTGGTTCCGGCGCCTGCCTCGCAAGAGCAAGGTCCTGAGTTCGATCCCTGGTTACCACATATAATGCTGGGCATGGAGACACGCCCATCAACAATCAACACCGCATACCACAGTGCTGAACGTGGTGGCTCACGCCTGTCATCCCAGCACTCGGGATGCAGAGACAGGAGGATTGCTGAGTTCACGGCGGCTTGCCTGGGCACCATAGTGAGCTCAGGGCCAGCTTGAACTACAAAGCGAGACTCTGTCTCAAAAAGCAAAAAAAAAAAAAAAAAAAAAAAAAAAAAAAAAAAAAAAAAAAAAAAAAAAAAAAAAAAAAAAAAAAAAAAAAAAAAAAAAAAAAAAAAAAAAAAAAAAAGGTCTAAATATTAAGTGAAAGACAAAAACGGAATATATTTTAAAAGAGTTACCCAACCAAATACTGTCTGCAAGAAACTCATTCTAAATATTTACAACTACATGTGTAAATTGAATCCAGCAGGACTGAAACGGAGTACCATGCAAACACTAACTTAAAAATGGAAGTGTCGGGCCGGAGATTTAGCTCAGTGGTTCTGCTGCCTGCCTCGCAAGGGCAAGGTCCTGAGTTCTATCCCCAGTAACCACATACAATGTTGGGCGTGGTGACTCACACCCACTAGCAATCAATACCATATACCACAGTGCCAGACATACATTGGTTTAATTTATATAGAAAAGCACACAGTTTAAAATAACTGAAGACAATATTTGAGAAGAATGAAAGAGGATGGGCCAGAGATTTAGCTCAGTGGTTTCAGTGCCTGTTTAGCAAACACAAAGTCCTGAGCTTGATCCCCAGTAACCACATACAACAATATCGGGTGTGATGACTCACGTCCGCCAGCAATCAGTATCCACATACCATAGTGCTGGGAGTGGTGGCTTACACCTGTCATCTCAGCACTGAGGAGGCAGATGCAGGAGGATTGCTGCGTTTGAGGTTTGCTTGGGCTACAGAGTGAGCTCAGGGCCAGCCTGAACTACAAAGCAAGACCTTGTCTCAAAAACAAAAAAAACAAAACAAAACAAAAACAAAAACAAAACAATGAAAATGGAGAATATTGAGTTTGGGTATATGCAAGACAGTGAGTGGTGTTGGTGGAGGGATTCACACGTAACAGAAGACTGGAATACAGCCCCTGGAAATACACCCCCCCACACACACCTACACCCCCCCCCCCACACACCTGATTTTCAATAAAGCCACAAGAACAATTCAATGTCGGTTTGGGAAGAATTGGAAATCCATATGTCATAAAAATGAACATGTACCCATGTCTTTGACCTTAACCTTATATAAAAATTAACTCAACATAGGTCACTGGTTCAAAGGTAGTAAGGCATAAAACATTTTTTTAAAACATAGAAGAAAACTTTCAAGTTGTAGGTTAAGCAAGGAGTTCTTGGACATGACATCAAAAACGGTGTATAAAGGGAAAAATTGACAATTTAGACTTCATCAAAAGTAAAACTTTTGCTCTGCAAAAAAAAACCTGTTAAGGAGATGGAAAGACAAGCTACAGACTGGTAGGAAATATTTGCAAACAAACAATCCAATTAGAAAATGGGCAAAAGATATGAATAGACATTTCACTGAAGAGGATACACAGATGGCAAATAAGCACATGAAAAGATGTTCGTTATCATTAGCCATTAGGGAAATGCAAATGAAAACCATGAGGAGATAGTACTACACACCTAGAAGAATGGTTAAAGAGGGAAAAAAATTGTGATATCACTAAATGCCAGCGAGGAGGCAGAAAAACCAAAGCACTTATACATCACAGTGGGAATATAAAATGAAAATGAGCACGGTAGATGCTTGATTACAAAGCTAAACATACACCAACTGTATGAACTGGTAGTAGTACTCCCCTTTTCAACATTTGAACAGTAAAAACCTATGCTCACAGAAGAACCTAGACCCCAAATTCTCAACCAACTAAACTAGAAACTGTCATTCTCCACAGGTGAACTGTTAGGATTGTGGTACATCCACGCAGTGGAATCCCATTTGACAACAGAGAGGCACAAGCCGCGGTTACAGTCCACGGCCTGCACAGATCTCAAGAGAATGATGCTGCATCTAAGAGAAAAGCTAATCGTAAAAAGGCTATGTATTTTATGAACCTATGAACACAACCTTCTTGTCAATGAAAGGAGAAAATTCACAGGAATGGAGAGTGGGTTAGTGGCAGTGGCATTCAAAGTCACTGAGATGGCTCTTGGGACAAAGCTGTCCTGCACCTTTGTGGGAGAGGAGGGGACCAAACTGCAGGCACAGTTCAGTGTTGCAAATGTAAAGGTATAGAGACTTTGCAGGATAACGAATCTGCTTGTGCTCTGCCTACGCCAAATCTTCCACTGGGGAAACTGGGTGCATTGTTTCTGCACCATCATAATGC
Organism: Thryonomys swinderianus; assembly: GCA_004025085.1. Lineage (NCBI taxonomy): Eukaryota > Metazoa > Chordata > Mammalia > Rodentia > Thryonomyidae > Thryonomys > Thryonomys swinderianus. The sequence continues at coordinate 5,170 of PVIC010041031.1, forward strand.
GTTGATTCTTGCCTTTGTGCACAAATATGTAGTGATGTCAAAGTATTAGAAGTTAAAAGATAGATCTATGTAGGACTCTTTTGGTAATCATGGGATTCTTCTCTGTTGGTTTAATATTAATAGATTTTTCTATAATGAGCCCCTCATATTTTAGAATAAAGTCTTACTGGTTGTATATGTTCATTTTTCTCTTTTGTTACATTTGACTGATTTGATCTTATCTGCGTACACTCGCTTGAGATTAACTCATTGGTCTGCCTCTGAGTGTTTCACTAGCTTTGCAAAAGTAACTGGGAAATTTTCCATCCTTTTCTACAGTTGGCTTCAGTTCATGCATCATGGATTCACTCCCAGAGCTAGCTGGACATGCAGAGTTTTGGGAGATAGTTCAAGAGAAACAGTTCCAATTTCTTCCAAGTTTTTAAATTTTATTTTATTTTATTTTATTTTATTTTATTTTATTTTATTTTATTTTAGAGGCAGGGTCTCACTCTGTAGTTCAGGCTGGCCCTGAGCTCGCTATATATCCCAGGCAAGCCTCGAACCTTGAACTTCGCAATCCTCCTGCCTCGGCCGCCCAAGTGCTGGGATTACAGGTGTGAGCCATCACCCCCAGCTCCTGTCTCATTTTTGTTTTCTTGTTTCAGGAGTAACATTTCATGTCTCATTTCCATCTTACCTAACCAGAGCATATATATTCTTTATATTCTTGCTTTTTCAATTGTAGTTTTCCCATGTAACATTTAAAGTCAACTGAAACCATTTTGATGTATGGAATCTCATAGCATCCTTGGTTACAGTAACACATCAACTGGTCATTTCTCTATCTTGGTCTCAGTCTTGATTTCTCTTGAGAGATACATAGGTGGACAGGTAGATATTTCACCTTTTTCCATGATAAAATCTAATTAGACTACAATGTGGATTAAAGAGATGCAGAAGGAATGAAAAGTTCCTTGGAGAAAATGTCATGCACTTGATTTCCAATTGAAAAAGGCTTTTCTAAGTGTAGATGCAAAAGAGGAAACAAAAGTTCAATTGAAATAACAGTCCTCAAAATTCTACATATCAAAACATTGTAAATATTTTAATAAACTGTCCTATGAAAATTAGATAATTGTATCCAGCAAAGTGAACTTTGGCATGTGTATCTCAACATCTAAAGAAATTGTCAGTCCTTAGTGTAAAATCTAAAGCTACAAATTTTAGAAAGAAGTGTAAGGAAAAAAAGCCAAGGTGTCTTAGTTACAGGAGAAAAGTTTCTGTCCAGAAAGGAAAAGGGAATATGAAAACTTGAAGTTTCTTAAAATTAAAAACTTCCTCTCCCTAAAAGCCATTGCTGGTAGGAAAAAGAAAGACAACCCATAGATAGAAGAAGATATTTTCAAAGTATGTATATCAAAAAAGGGTTTTATGCAGACTAAAAGAAGACTAAGTACTTGCTACAAAGGAAACAAAAAATTTTACTGGAGGCACTGGATGTCTCATAAGTGATGAAAAATCACTCAATACCATTAATGATCAGGGAATGAAAAGTAAAACCACAGCCCTAAATATTAGCATGGCTGGAGTTAATAAAACAAGTCATTCTAAGTGCTGGAGAAGATGTGCCAACCTGGAACTCTCAGTCTGCTCGAGGAAAAGTAAAATGACACAGTTACTTGGGAGCTGGTTGGCATTTTCCTTTCCAAAGGTGAACATGATGTTGCTTTTTCCTCACATGCTCCACCAAGAGCCACATGGCAGTCCTGGATCCAGCAAGTCAGGAGGACTGTGTGAGACTAGATGAGGAATGGGGCCTGAAGTCCACGCTGACACCTGCACACCCGTCCCACCCGGGGCCATCTACAAGCACACTGAACAGGAAACTACCCAAGTACTCACGAAGTGCTTCATGGGTAAGCAGATGTCTTCCACTGATCCAGGGAAGGGCTGCACTACTCAGCAATGAAAGTAATGAACTCTACACATATATGTGCACTATGGATGGCTCTCAAATGGTTAACTCAAGCGTCACATTTAAGTCATTCCCCATCACTGACATGCTGTCAATATATCTTTTTTCCCACTTAAATTCCTACATAGATAAAAGAATCTTCACAGTAGGAGTCAGTTTGGGAGCCTTTGCTCTCCGGATATACTTCCTGCTTCTCAGATTACCCTTCTTGATAGTGCTCTGTTTCTCTGAATTTGATTTTCTTTTCCATTCAGGTCACACCCACACTCCCAAATTTCTCTGTCCTCAGACAACATTTTCAATTTTAGCAACAAATAATCTTATTTTCATTACCCTTGTCCAAACACCTCATGTTCAGCACTTCCACCCCTGAAATCCTTCTGCACATACAGACAGGTGCACTGCTTCATGACTGCTTTGTGTCTGTTTATTGCTGTTGGTTCTAAATGGCTCTAAGGTTTCTTTTGTTGTTTTGTTTTGTTTTCAGCAAATCTTCAAATATCCTTCCTGCCACTTACTGCTTTGCACTGAGAGGACACAGAGAAGAGCCTGGGCTGGTCCTGTCTGGGGCGACATTAGAGCCTTTGGAGTCAGGAGGCAAGGACTACAGCAGCACACAGAGAGGCATGAGGCCCTGTGCTAGAAGGCAAGGGCCAGGTCAGGGCACTGTGCCCTGGGCCAGGGTACTGTGCTCTGTGCCAGAGCACTTCCGCTTTGGACACTTCTACTGCTGTGGACATCAGGCAGTGCCAGTGACCAAATCTCCAGAAATCCCTGAGAAACCAGAAGATGCTGCCACGGAAATGAGGATGCCCACATGCCCTGTGTCATTGAACACAGACACCCATATGGGTGCTACAGGATGATAAGGTTAGTTGTGAAACTTTCGTTTTATCGTAGTTTAAAATTGTCATTTAGGACACCTTTCATTGCACTGACCCCCTGGTTCTTGCCTCTGTGTGAAGCAGCCCTGGAGTCCTCTTCCATGAGTGTCTTTAGTCGGCTGCCTTGATGTCCTGAACTGATCCAAAACGTTTACTTTACATGGTCATTTTCACTTTGGGGAAACCCTGGGAGTCACACGGTGAATGAGGTAGATGAAAACACATTGTCATGTTTTTATTTGGCAGAAATATCCATAAGCCATTGATCAGCAATGGATGATTAAAACACACAACGAGTGTTAAAATTTAAAAATGCATTCCAGTCAAATACACAATGCCCTTAACCCCTCACAACACTCTCCCTCACTTTGAACAAATAAATGCATCTCATGATCTTGACAATGTGTGTTTTATTATAATCGACTAAAAAATTTAAATATTCACTTATATTTTGATCAGACCCCTAATTAAAGAACGGCACGGAGTTTCTCAGTATCTGGACACTCACCACTGTCCCCCTCCTCCCTGTCCACCTGTGGGTGGCCCTGGCTGAGCTCTGGTGAGGTCCCCACATTTCTGGCACTAGAGCCTGCTGGTTTCCACAACACCGGGCCCTCCCGGCACAGAGTCCAGAGAGTGAGCCGGGATTTAATGAAGACCCTAAGCAGGAGGCTGAGCTCCAGCGAGGACACCATTCAGGTGCCAGAAATAAAGGGGATGATAGAGAAACATCTGGAGTGGGCTGGAAGGACATAGCTAAACTGTCAGTACAGAACTTCAAACACAGATAATCACCAGACACTGAAATGGAAACGCAGACATTGTCAGACAAAGATTCTTATTTCTCAGCATGGGCAAATGTCACTGAGGAGGGCTCACTTCACTAATAAAGATTTAAGCCCTTCAGAAAGCAGTGAAATGCAAAAGGGAATTAAAACTCATGCAGACAAAAGGAACACAACCATAAAATAATAATGAAATGAGGAAAACAGATTGCAAAACTTACTGTAAGTGAAAGTGAGAAAATCATTGTGGTATTTATTGGATGGCGAACCAAACACCACAAGAGTAGAATCAGGAACTAAGAAACATGTATTTCCTTTTTACTTTTTAAATGAAAACAAATGACAAATGAATTAACCTTTCAGGTAAGGTGTGAGATGGGCTTTTAATTTTATCTTTGTGATCTCTTTTTCTCTGCGTTGTCTCAGTTCCACTTACTGATAAGTCTATTATTTCTTTCCTTCCTTTGGCATCTCAGCTCTGCTATAGTAGCTCTATTTTGAGCTCCTGCATGTGTGCGTGCATGTGTGAGTGTGTGTGTGTCTGTGTGTGTGTAATTATTTTATCCATTGTTGCTATCTTTCAGCACACCTAATTTATAAATTAAACTGTACCATGTATGTTTAGGAAATAACAAAGTGTAGACGGTGTTCAATATTAACGATAGTTTCAGGTTATCTAAGGGGAACTTGGAACAGATCTCCCAATTAGTGAACAGTCCCAATTAGTGAATTGGGACTCCTATATAAATGTATAAATATGTATACACACAGACATGTACCTAGGTATATAGTATCATGAATATTTCAGCTTGTATTAGGATTTTAAAGCTAAAGATTAGAAATTTGTCCTTTGCAAATGCCATACATTTTTCATTTACAAAATCACTCTGCAAAAGTGACTTTAGAGTTGCATTTTGACAGTCTAAAATGTATCTCTCAAGAAGTACAGTGCCGGGGACTTAGCTCAAGTGGTACCACACCTACCTTGGAAGCACGAGGGCCTGAGTTTGATTCCCGGTACCACAGACACACACAAAACATAAAAAGTCTCAAAAACATTGTTATTTATTAGGAATCAATAGAAGAGCTTAGTCTTTAACAATAGATTTATTGTTCCTAAGTGGAAGAAGTGAACCATCTATCTCAAGGGTGAAATCAGAACCCATTCTTATTTGCTCCACTACAATGCAGGGAACGTTCACTTTCCCTCTTCAGAATTATAAACATGGTCACTAGATAAAAACGCTGACACAAGCCCGACAGCATGTGGTGAGGTTCTTTGTTGCTGGGTGGGGACCCTTTCTGTGACTGTTCCTCCCAGGTACAATTGTCACAGAGGCCTCTAATTTCCACCCTCTGCCTGGGAAGTAGCTGAGTGTCTTCAGTCAGATTGCAGGCACATTATGTCTGTCAACTGCTGGGCCTCACCGCGATTTCACTGGCTGTGCTGCTCCTCATGCTTTATAGATAAATGTATTTCCTTATCTTTGTCAAAGAACTTTGGGCAACTTTTGCTGATGGACATTTGGGGCCCTCAGACAAGCATGAAATGTGGTGTGTGTGTGTGTGTGTGTGTGTGTAGGAGAAATCTGAATTTGCCTGCCTACATTGTAACTCTGTCTCTGCCCGGAAGCCAGAGCTTGGTGCCTGCATGGTCCCTACTTCTGGTGTGTCTGTACCCTTCATGTTGGGACCAGGCTCTGGGTCTGCACAGCTTTAGGGAACAGCAGGGCCAAGCTGGTGGGGACAACCCTCTAGGCACATGTGAGCATGCATGTGCGCGCATGTGCGCACACACACACACACACACACACACACACAGGCAAGCGTGCACACAGGCACAATGCCTCTCCAGCCTGTGCAGCTGAGAGGGGAGTGGGGTGGGAAGCCGCTGCCGCAGAGGCTGGTAGGGAAGACAAACCAAGTCTATTTATAGCTCCTTCTGGGAACAGCTTTCCTTCCTGATTACCTCCAGCTCCCGCACACTGTGCCGTCCTGGGAGCTGTGGAAATGCGGGGGTTCTTTTTGTCTACGCGGGCAGGCAGGACCGGGACCGTCATCCTCTGTCTGTGCCCACCCTCTTCTCCCCTGGGAGCGGAAGAGGAGGTAGACGTGTGATTTAGCACCGCGGTTCTGCACACGGGCCGCTGAGTCAGAGCAGCCCGGATCGGCACTCAGTGCTCCTGCTGTTAGGCCAGGCAGCTTTAGTTTTCTCATCTGCAAAATAAAAATAACAGCCGGCGCCTCAGAACTGTGTTGGGAGAATGGATTGGGAAGACACAGGTCAGGTGTCTGGTGTGTGGTAAGTGCGTGTTAATCCTGGCTGTTTTCAGAGCCTGTTCATCAGGACCCCTCCCCTTGTCATGACAAGTGACTCTCACCCAGTCATCTCTTCTGTGTCCCGAAAAGTAAACGTATTAAAGTGCGAACATTCTCAAAATTTAACTGTCCCGATTTGTCAGTTACCCTCGCTAAAGCTAGAGGCCGGGGACTGCTTGATCCACCTTAAGGCAGAACTCATTTTTCAGTTAAGTCCAACTCAGCCACAGGAAGAGTATCAATAATCAATGTTTTCTGACCAGCTGCTATTTCTTGTACCTCCTGACCTTTTTCCCCAGATCCCCATGCAGTGGGGTGATAAATGAGCAGATATTCACTAGGAAGCAAACAGTAGAAATAGAGGTAGAAAGGAAGAAAGAAATTATCTGCTGGGTAAGCCAGTTCCTCACGATCAGTGTCCCGACATCCTTGGAACAAGCTGTTCAAGGGTTAATTCACGGGATGAACTTGAACGTGGGACCTCAGCGGCCTCCACAAACAGTGCTGCTGTTTCTCCTCCTCCAAAACCACACAGCAGAAGGAAGGCAGAGAAGGGCAGGGGGAGGCGACATTGGTGTTTCACTACTATTTTTGTCTTAAAAATACAAGAACAGAGATTTCTGTAGCTTGTTTGAAAAGTCAGAACTTTCCGCACTCTGCCAAGGAGCCGGGCCCAGACTGACAGGCTTGATGGGTCCCCTCCTCTCCCGGAGCCCGTTCTGCGCTCTGTTCCGGGTGGGAACACCAGGGCTGGGGATGAGGGAGACAGGGGAGCCTTTGGGTAATCACTCTTTCAGTTTGCCCCTGCTCGCTTCCCTAGGAAACAAAAGTGGGAACCGTAGCCGGCAGCAAGCAACTGTCTTGTTAGAAGCCTGCTTGTCGGATCGCTGCAGCTTTGGCTAGAATCTGAAAGTGGCATTTTTTCAAAAGGTCCTTGGGCTTCTGAGTCTATGGAGTTTTTTTTTTTTTTTTTTTTTTTTTTTTTTTTTTTTTTTTTTTTTTTTTTTTTTTTTTTTTTTTTTTTTTTTTACTGTGGAAAGCAATAAAAATGAGTGGGGGAAAAAGTGAAAATTACTTCCAACACCAAGAGCTCGCACACCTCCGATACTATTTTTTCATGCAAAGAACTTTTCACTTTTCTACCTAGCAGTTTATGTGTGAGAACTGAAAGCCATTTCGTGAGAGCAAAAGTAGACGTTCAAACTGAAGCTGTGGCTCTGTGGAAGGTTAAATCCTGCGGGGATCGGGTGCTGCTCTCCCTGCAAATCTTCCGGCGTGCAACTGCTTGTGTCCACATGGCTGGTGCGAGGGGGCAGGTGCCCTGGCTGCTGTCTCCTGTGCCACACATCCCAGTCACAAAGGCCGGACCAGCTTCTCCCGAGGAAGGCCCCTGTGTACAAAACTCACAGCTGGTGCGGGACACAGGACTTCTGGGGTTCTTAAGGGCATATTCACCTTGGAAAGCATGTGACGGGAATCTTTGCTACCGAACAGGGCTTTAAGCGCTCCTTCCTTCACCAGTTGAAAATACTGAAGGCCCAGAATGGGCAACCTCAGCCCTGGGAGGGATGATTTTGTCTGGGCATTCTGCAAATAGTCACCGCTGTGAATCACGGGAAAATGGAGTCAGAATCTCACCCTAGGTAAAAGCACAGGACTGTCAACAACTGGTGGTTGAAAAATATCACCTAGGGTCTAATTGAGGTGTGTCTGGACTTCTCACTGTTGTCTTCAAATCTGTAGCATGTCCCTTTAAAAGGGGGCGAGGCATGCATTCCCGTGAAAGTCGGGAGTGGAGAAATTCACGAAGGGAAAGATTCCCTGTACATATTTACACAGTGTAAGTGGCGCGTAACCTGTGAGATCCCACAGAAGCCCAGAGCTCTCGTCAGACACCTCGGGGCGGGGGGCATCTCTCCTCTCTGATTCCCTGTGCTCTTTTACTTTCTCTTTGATTTTTCACCTGCGACATTTGCAGCAGCAGAAAGCACAACCAAAGGATAAGGCTCTGATGTTTTTTTCAACTCTGACGTCAAAGCACATTATCATTTCTCACATTTAATTTTTTTTAACTTGTGAATATTTATGCCTAAAAAGAACACTCTTAACTTACTTCTGCTCTCATTACCTGGGGGCACTGGTGTTCACATATCTTGCTAATTTCTTTCTGAGTCAAAGAAGAGGCCATTTTCGACATGCATGTCTGTGTTTCTCTATTAGATTTGAATTTGGGGGCATCGTTAATTTTACCCATTGAAATCCCACGTCAAGGCCAAAGCTCAGTGTCAGGACTGGCGTGAGAGGCGGCTCCCACAAACTGGGAGCTAGGAAGAGAAACGGTGGGGTTCTGAGGGACAGTGCCTGTGCGTTGACATCGACGTGGGCCCTTCCTGGGGCTGCTGCGCTGGGCTGCCCCACGCCTGGGTTCCCTTCGTCACGCAGCGATTCCTTTGCCGTGAGTTCTTCACAGCGCAGCCATTAGGAGAGGACACTGATAATGGTTTAATCCCGCTACACCAGTTACACGCCCCTCCGCCACTGTCTGCCTCCTGTCTCTCTCTCTCCGCCTGAATTATGTCTAATAAATAGAAAATGCTAACAGACAAGGTTCAAAAGACAACAAACCTCTCCCTTCCCAACATCCACCACTCCGAACAGCAACGCTAATGCCACCAAAACAGCCACTGGGTGGGCCCAAGTGGCTCATGATGTGTGCAAGTGTGTGCCCATGTGTGTGTGTGCCCATGTGTGCCCATGTGTGTGTGTGTGGATAGCTCGTGTCCACTGCTGGTATCAATGCCCCCACACCTGCAGTAGGGAATGGTGCTGCCCGCCACAGCAAGGCTACCCAAACACCCAAGTTCTAAAATAACTCATTTTAGAACTTTTAAATCATTAAGCTGCATCTCCATGTGGGATCTTCAGAGGGACTGTATGAAAAAAAAAAAATGATGGATCGTCTGCAAACTTTTATCTTTGCTATTTACGGCCTCCAGGATTGTGCTCTTTAATTATTAAAATGTGGTATTAATGAAACATGCAATCCTGGAAAGAAAACTACTTTTATCATTGCACAGGAAAGGGAAAAATTCAACACACTCAGCACGCTGTGTACACATTACAAATGTATTCGCATCCACCTTCCACAGAGCGAGCGTCCCTTTCTCCCCCGCCTTTACAGCTGCTCAATCTGCAAGAATGTGCAGAAGTAATTTATCCGAAATGGCTACTATTGTTCTTGATTCTGATTTGATTCCAAAAAAGCCAAATAATAGAAACCATTCTGAGCATTACTCCGTGCACCTGTTGTGTGCATTATGATACTCTGCGATTTCCATTTACGTCAGATCTCTTGACATGCCTTTCAGGCTCTGTGCTGCTTTGTTCAACAAAAATCCAGGATGCTAAGCCTGCGTTGCCCCCATTTCATTAACAAAATGGCAATAGCAAATGCTATTGGAGGACGGCTCTGGATGCCGGTGGGGGTGGTTACACCACCTCCTTGCCAGGATGCATCTCACTCATGTGAAGTCTGTTTCAATGGCTCCAGGACCACAGTGGAGCTTAAGAGGTAATATTGCTACTGATTTCTGTTACTTGAGCAAAACCATAAGCTCACGGCAGGGTCATGTTTTTCCTTGTTACTTAGGCCCCAACCTCCACTGACAGTTGAGGATCTGAATGATATTTTGCTGGGCTTTACGAGTTGGGTAATTTCTTTGTAGATCAATTTTGGAAGGCTTAATGTACTTTATGTTGTATTTTTTTTAGCTATAGTACACCATCAGAATTTGAATCTCAATATTATGACTGCAAGAGAGACTTCCCAACACATCCCTAGAAACTCATTTGACCTTAGCCTCTTTGTAGAAGCAAAGTGGAGGCTTATACTCACTGACAAGGTAGTGATGCTTTTCTGGAAAGTCCTGAACTTTGGTCCATCACCAGCAGGCAAGCTCACAAAGTGAACATCACCCAAGGATCCTTTGTTGTCTTTTCAACAAGCACCCTCCGTTCCCTGCATGCGTCTCACACCCAGAGCCACCACCCTATGTCTGCTGACCAAGTGCCAAGGAATCATGGCACTAAGGCTTCCGTATGTCTCTTCGGGCTCCAGTGTCAAGAACTCAGAGATGTGCGCGAAACCAAAGAAGGGACTCCTTTCTAAAATAGGAAGATGAACAAGAACCAGCCTGACCCAGCAGATCTCAGCGTACCATGGCTCTGCCTACCATGGTGGGTCAGGCCGTCTTCTTTGTCCCTACTGGATGGTCTCCCGGGTGTCCAATCTGCACCTCGGATGACCAGTCAGCAAGGCGTGGCCTCTCTGAGGCAGAAACTCAACTTTTCCCTTGTTAACCAGGAGAACCCAGAGTTCACCAGAGTCTGAGCTCAGGGCTGCAAGGAGCTGTTTAAACAACAGTCTTCTCCTATACACTTGGCCTTGAATACAACCATAGCTTTCTGAATATTTCTCCTTGATAAGAAAAAAAATAGATTTTTTTCCAGGAAATATTCGCTTTCTGCATGAAGTCAGTTGGTAGAAGTGAAGTATTTTTGTTGACTGACAGACTGAAAAGAAGTTGTCATCAAGAAAAAATATTAAACTGATTAAAAACAAAGAATTCATCCCAAGGGAAAAAAAAGGGCAAGGAGAAAGCTCCTGTCCCACATAAGATACAAGTTCTGTCTTTTCTCTTCTTTCTCTTCCTGTGGGACTCACGCTCTGGAGGTGCTCGGAACTGAGCCCTGAGCTCTTCGCCTCTCCTCTTGCCCAGAGTTACTGTCTCTGTGGGCTGAGGGTTGTGGTTCTCCCCTCAGCTGGGGGAAAGAAAGACTAGTATCATGTGGATCTAATAGTGTTTCCTATTTTGTTATGAGTGACAGAACCCTTACCAAAGGACACAAAATAATATGTCATTAAAATCGGCAGATGTAATAACTACATCTGCTCTAACATATTAATTTCCAGACAGGTTCCCATTGAGTAAAAGACCATCTCTGACAGTGACTTCCAGGTGCTGCAATGGGCTCCTGGGAACAGAGGGAAATTCCACGCACCCTGCAGCCATGCGTGTCTCCTTCCAGTGGCCCACGAGTGCCACAGAATGCTTATCAACTGCGCCTCAGACCTCTTCTCTTTCCATCTCTAACTTGCGTTCTCATCTCTCGTTCCTTCCATCTCTTTTTCTCTTAGGAATGAGAGAACATATACACCCACAAGTGCCTTGATAGCTGCATTACTGAAATGTCACTTGCCTGGTTGCTGTAATTTTTACTTTCTGGAGA
>PVIC010041032.1:0-16431 GCA_004025085.1 Thryonomys swinderianus
TCTCGCTTTGTAGTTCAGGCTGGCCCTGAGCTCACTATATAGCCCAGGCAAGCCTCAAACTCAGCAATCCTTCCATCTCTGCCTCCCGAGTGCTGGGATTACAGGCGTGAGCCACCACGCCCGGCACTGTATGTGGTATGTGGTATTGATTGATTGCTGGTGGGCGTGAGTCTCCATGCCCAGCATTGTATGTGGTTACCGGGATCGAACTCAGGACCTTGCGCTTGCGAGGCAGGCGCTAGAACCACTGAGCTAACCCTCTGGCCCAAGAAGTCTCTAATTTTAATAGAGTTTGTTATTATGTTGAAAAGGTAATGCTCTATTTCTTATGTAACAAATCCTGAACTATTCCAAAGTCATAAAAGTGAGTTTTCTACTCGTCTAAAAATGTTATTGTGTTATCTTTCACATCCAGATCTGCAGAGTGTCTGGGACCAATTCTTTGTGCTTGGTGTGAGACAAGAACTACAACATTCTTTTCTCCCTACGGAAAATCAATCAACTCTTATGGAAAAGCACATTGACCTCCCAACTCCCTTGCTTATGTTGATTAACTATAAACCAAATGATTGGACATGTGTGGTATGTTTCCAGGTGTTATGATGCTCCTTCCATCTGTTAATCTTTTTCACGTGTCTGTGTGTTCGGTATTCAATATTCACAGGAGAGTGATCCTAGGGTTCCCTGTGGAGACCCAAGGTGGATCAGGTCGGTCAAGTTTCTTCTGCAAAAAGGAGATTCACACAGAACCTGTGTAAAACCTCCCGTCTATTTTTAGTCTCACTTGTCACATGTCATTTCACGTCAACGCCATGTAAAAAGTGGGTTATACAGTGTTGGAGAGGGGCTAGCAACAAGGATGAAAGTCTGCACCTTTTCAATACAGACGCAATATTTTTCCCAGTATTTGGGATCTACAACCTGTTGAATCTGTAAGTGTGGAGATTCAGGTACTAATGATATTACCTCCTCTTAAGTTTTGTAGCACAATAAGACTTGGTGGAGTAGACTCCTGGCCTTTCCTTATTGGTGGCAAAGCCAGGCCTGGTAGGCAGTTATGCAGCCTTGTGCCCAATGTACCAGGCTTTCAGGGAAAGTGGTTCAGAGCGGGTTGGAAGTTTCCAGAGTTGATCTTGGTCATGGGTCAGCGTTGGCCTGAGAATCTGGACCTCCATCACCACAGGCCTTAGACAGTGTGATCAGAGCTGTATGTACAAAGCAAGCATCAACAGCTGCCCTCTGGCACCTTCTCTGCACCCTGAGCTCCCGCTCTCTGACCCAGCAGCCCCGGCCCTTTCTCTGTTCTCCTCCTTCCTGTCCCTGGGCCTTTGGCACCTGTGGCTCCGTCTCCCTGAATGTCCTCCCCTTCGCTGCAAACCTTGTTTGCTGCTCTTCATATCTTCCTATCTTGGCTCAGATGATGTTCCTGCTTCCCCGAGGAGGATGCTAATGACAATACTCATGGCTACCAAGTACTGACTCTGTTCTACTCCCCAGAAAGAGCAGCAGATGCACAGGGTGGAGTTGACATGCAGTGTGTCAGGCACTGGTCAGCTCTGAGAGGCAAACTTGACCACACCCTGAGGGGCTCTGAACACCTAAGCCGGTTGCTCAGCCCTCAGAGACAGGGACACTTTCCCCACCAGGTTGCAAGCATATGTTGGGGGGGTGAAAAACATGTATCTATGAGTGTCAGAAATGACTGCATGCTAGACTTGGGGGGTCCTGAGTCACCCATATACCGCCTTTCTCCCCAGGCCTGGCCCCTCTGGCAGGAAGGTATGGGGTCCTGTCACCATCTGGGACCCTAGCACACAGTAACCCTGGACTCTCACTGCACCCAGACCACAGGCCAGTGGCACTGTGATGCCATCAGAAGAGGGGTTTCTTCCCTGTGGTGGCCACAGGCTGTGCTGTGAACAAAGCAGGTGATAAGCTCCTTTATTTTCCTTTGTCTCCTTGTAGGACACAGAAAAGTTTAATTCCCCAGCATATGGGTTTATTTTTCTGTTTTGGGCTGCTATGAGATGTTTTAAAATATTCTTGGAAGGGAAAATAATTCCAAGAAAGAATCTGCTGGTGTTGAAAATGCCAGAGTTTTCATGTGATGAGGCATGAGAGCATAAAAGAAAAAAAAATCCATTTTTCTGTTTTCGTTTTCAGTGTTTCTCTCAGTTTCTCCATGAAAAGACCATCCGCACATGGAGTTTCAGATATGGAGTTGCTGGCCTGCTGATCGTTCAGTCCTTCCATCCATCCACTGGCCATTGGCAGGTGGGTTCTGTGATCCTTCAGGATAATCATTGGGAAGAAAGGTCCATGGAGCCTTTAAGATGCTGGGCCATGACTTCCACAGCACATGCTTCAGGAGTGCCCTTGGTACAGCCACACCTGCTGCATGGCTTCCTCCACCACCAGTGGACAGCTGGACCCTTGGGAACCTGGCCTGGCTGAGGGTCTTCAGGATGTCCACCGCTGGGTCCCCTTGGGAAACCAAGCCCTGCCCAAATGGTCCAACTGGAAGTTGTCAACCCGCTTCTGCTGGAAGGTGTAGGGTGGACCATACAGCTGTCATGTGGTGTGGCAGTATCTCTTCAGGGTGCCCTACTCATCCAGCCAGACTCTTACCTTCATCTGTATAAAAGACAAAAAATGGGCATGGTAGTGCATGTCTGTAATTCCAGCATTCTGGGCGGCTGAGGCAGGAAGGTTGAAAGTTTGAGTTGAGCCTAGTCTGGGCAATTTAGTGAAACTATGTCTCAAGATAAAAGAGTTAAAACAGCTGTGAAGGTCATGGTCAGTCACACACACACACACACACACACACACACACACACACACAGAGCTATTTTGACATCACACAGTTCTCTGGCAGATACCAGTGGAGTGTCTTATAACTCAACTCAGTTCAGCCACTATCCACCTAGGGTTTTAAGTCAGATCCTAGCAAGTAAGGGCTCAGTGCAGATCCTCTGTGAAGACTGTCCTAGGCCAGCTGCTGGCATCAGGTTGTCACCTGTATTTTGTAGGTCGGGGCAGTCAGGAGTTCCCACTCTCTTTTTTCCCAATGAATTTGGTAGGACAGCTCACAGAATTCAGAGAAACACATTTACCAGTGTGTTACAAGTGATTTTACAAAGGAGGCGATGGACAGGGCAAGGTGGGGGGAGTGGGGTCTTCTGTCCCCCTGGGGTTGGCTCTGATCTGGGCACCTCTAGCTCCTGTTTTTGTTTTTGTTTTTGTTTTTTTTTTGAGACTGGGTCTTGCTTTATACTTCAAGCTGGCCCTGAGCTCACTATGTAGCCCAGGCAAGCCTCAAACTCAGCCATCCCCCTGTCTCTGCCTCCCGAGTGCTGGGATTACAGGTGTGAGCCACCACACCCGGCACTGTTGTATGCGGTACTGATTGCTGGTGGGTGTGAGTCACCATGCCTGGTATTGTTGAATGTGGTTACTGGAGATCGAACCAGGGACCTTGCCCTTACTAGGCAGGCATTGGAACCACTAAGCTAAATCTCTGGCACTCCTGGGTATTTTTATAGTGCTCATCTCCACCCTGTCCTCTGTCCATCCCTACGTCAGTGGGTGGGGCTGAAAATTCCAGGCCTTTAAAGGTTGTTCCCCAGCCCCACCCTCAGACTGTCCAGGGGACCCACCCTAAACTACTCCTAGATTCAGATGGGATCAAAAAGAGATTCCATCTAGGGCCAGAGGGTTAGCTCAGTGGTTCTGGCACCTGCCTCGCAAGCGCAAGGTCCTGAGTTCGATCCCCTGTAACCACATACAATGCTGGGCATGGAGACTCACGCCCACCAGCAATCAATACCACATACCACAGTGCCGGGCGTGGTGGCTCATGCCTGTCATCCCAGCACTCGGGAGGCAGAGGCAGGAGGATTGCTGAGTTTGAGGCTTGCCTGGGCTACACAGTGAGCTCAGGGCCAGCCTGAACTACAAAGCCAGACCCTGTCTAAAAAAAAAAAAAAAAAAAAAAAAAGAGATTCCATCTTATTAGCCAAGACACCCATTCCTCAGTAAATCCTCAGGGGTTTAGGAGCTCTGGGACAGACACTGAGGAAAGACCAAATATATTTCCTTTCAAACTCTAGCCCACCTGTGTGTCATCCCTCTATTTGGAAGGCTGCTTATCGCACTCGTTCCTATTTTTAACCTTCATTACAGGAAATAGGAGATGAAAAAGAAACCACTTGGGCTCCCCCTCAGTTTCCTAGTATATGGCTTCTCTAATGGGGCGGGCAGCCTCCTTGAGTTTATTCTAAATTCCCTCAGGTCTATTTATAGTCATAGCAGACACGTTTATATAAAACAGAACCGTGTGTGTGTGTGGATATAATTTTAAACCTAATCACACACCATCAATATATTTTCACAGCAGTCTGTGTAGATCTACTTTGTTTTTCGTGACTTCGTAGCTTTACAGTAATTTAGTCACTTGCTCTCCTCTCCAGTAGGAATCTAAGTGCTCCCCCAGTTTGTCTCCCCTAATGGTTTGTGTTCAGTTTCTGGCAATACTAACATTACTAAGTGTCCTGGGACTTACTCACTCTGTTGTTTCTACAGGATGTGTTTCTCGCTATGTTGTTGATGAGTCAGAGATATAGTAAGCAGCTGATCTATTCAAAACAGCATAGGAATAGCCCCAGGTAGACACTGCAAGAAAAGAATAAACAAAAACATGATATGTGGGAATTTAATACTAGCATGACATTATGGCATCATATTAGACTATGTCAAATATGACATTTCTAAACATCAAAGAAGGGCAAAATTATCAAGCAAGTACCAATGCTATAATTAACTATTTTTAAAAATGTACTTAGATACCCTTCTGAGACACTACAGAGATCCAAGTTCCCTAATAACTATATTCCCAGAAACTATAAAACACTTATTTTTTGAAAGAAGCAGAATAGAAGGCCTAGGGGGTGTAATAACGAGAAACCAACTTTGACAGAGGAAACTTATCAGTCATATGAAATAAAAAGGCATATTTGATTTCTGTAAATGCATATCCTATGCCTCACACACACAAGCAAATAGTCACAGGCACACACACACACATACACACACACAAAGTCAAAGGCAAATGACAAACCAATTGTTTTGATGGTTAAAATTGTGAAGTGTGAATGTGCCCAATATATAAAGATGTCATATAAGATGAGGGTACGGGCTGGGGATTTGCTCAAGTGGTACCGTGCTATTCTTGGAGGCACAGGGGCATGAGTTCGATCCCCGGTGCTGAAAAAAAAAAAAAAAGATGAGGGTATGTGACCCAATAGTGAAAGAAGGTGAAACAGTAATCAACAGAATAATTCATAGACATAGTTAACACATAGAAAAATGGGCCTAATTTTGTTCTAAAGAAAAACAAAAATTTATGCAGCAGCAAGTTAATATTTTTACTTTTTTAAAGAAAACAGCTACAAGACTGATAAGAGCCAATGTCATAGCTGTAAAAATATGTACTAATGGGCCAGAGATTTAGCTCAGTGATTCCGGCGCCTGCCTCGCAAGCGCAAGGTCCTGAGTTCGATCCCCAGTAACCACATACAATGCTGGGCGTGGAGACTCACGCCCACCAGCAATCAATACCACATACCACAGTGCCGGGTGTGGTGGCTCATGCCTGTAATCCCAGCACTCAGGAGGCAGAGGCAGGAGGACTGCTGAGTTGGAGGCTTGTCTGGGCTACATAGTGAGCTGAGGGCCAGCCTGAACTACAAAGTGAGATCATGTCTCAAAAAAAAAAAAATGTACTAATGAAAACATGTCATTAATAAAGAAAATATGTGTTCTAAGTGAAGTTTAAATGAATATACTCTAGAAGTTAATTTTAAACTTCATACACTAACTTTTCTCATGATGAAAGGATTTTCTTTTGGCCTCCAGCCCATCAGTGCCCCTGGCCAGGCATCCAGAGCTGTGTGTTCCCACCTGTCCCTAAGGTAGTGACAGAAACATGGCAGGAGGGGATCACCTGTTACAGGTAGCCCTTTCCACACCTGTGGCTGTTCTATTAGAGCCAGCTGTCCCGTTCAAGATGTTACCAGCCCATAAAGGGGGTGAAGGTTGCCTGAAATCTGATTTCTGAGTCCAGAGTACATGCCAGGCACTATTCTTGGCACTCACAACAAAGCAGAAGTAAACAGATTGGTGCACTCAAATTTTCCCAGTGTATCTGAAGTATTTTACATCACAGCTGTGATTAGGAGCAGCTATATCTTTCCCTGGGCTCCTTCTCTAGGCTGCTCTGATACACCCTCCACTTCCTTTTGTCTATGCTTTAAATAGAATCTTAGCTTTCCTTCAAACATCTTACAAATGCTACATCCTCACAAAGTACAAAGGACCTAAATTCCTGTCACCAGGAAGTTATCCCCTTGTTTTCTGACTGCTGGAACATTTCTCTATACCCCCTTTCTCCAACAGGGCTCTGCTTGAGCTCACACATCTTCTCTTGGGGTTCAGAGCAGGCAGAGCAGGCTTGTGAGACTTAGAGGAGAGACCTACCCTTAGTGTGACCCCAGAGAACGTGCTGCCTTTAGCAACTCCTCTGGGGACCTCCAGGCTGGCTAGCAGAAGAGGGACCACACTCGGAGAAGGAAGAAAGTGACCTTGAGTCAGCAGATGCTGAAAAGGGAAGCCTGGAGGTGAGCTGGCCTCAGAGAGCTGGATTGAGGGAGCCCATTAGGGGCGCATGGCAGAGACTGCTCTCCTTTTTTGCTCCTCTGCCCTGGAACCTTTGCCTCCTGCTACCCAAGTTGTCCTTTATGTGATAGGAAGGATGGCCAAAGGTGGTTTCAGCTAACATCATCCCTGATGTGGTCTTGTCTGTGGATTTGACCGGATTGAGAAATCCCAGGAAATAGGCAAAAGTATAATTCTGTCTGTGAGGATGTATCCAGAGAAAAGAGCTGCCCAAAATGTGGGCACCATCATCCAACACATCTGTGCAGAAAATCAGAATCCCATTACCGGAGAGCAGAGGGACCTTGTCTCTGTGGTGTCTTTTGTGGGTGTTGCCATCAGAGCTGCCACAGCATGGTTGTCAGGAAGAGACAGCAGCAGATCCTGAGGCAGGAAGAGAGCAAATTTCCTCAACAGCCCAGGAAAAGCACTGGCTGTGGGGTCAGGAAGCAGAGGTAGAAACTCCGCGACAATCAACATCCTCCAGCCGAGGTGGCCTGAGTAAAATGGGCCACACACCATGCCTGATAGACACTGTATTTGCACATGAGTCTGACTTTATTTACTAAGTGTCAGCTCCCTGGCAGCCAGACTTTGACAGAAGACATCGCACCCCACTTATTTGATACAGGCAGAGAACATGTAAATACTCATCAAACACATGGATTTTTAGTTTAATGAAAAGATCCAGCTTTCCCTTTTTATCTGACTCTCTCATTTTTTGGTTGCTGTACGAGTTAAGGTTCTCCAGGAGAACAGAACCAATAGAGAACATCTGCATAATTATCCTAGGGGGTTTATTAGGTCTATGAGATTAGAAGCAGGGAGGGGCCGGAGATTTAGCTCAGTGGTTCCGGCGCCTGCCTCGCAAGTGCAAGGTCCTGAGTTCGACCCCTGGTAACCACATACAATGCTGGGCATGGTGACTCACAATCACCAGCAATCAATACCACATACCACAGTGCCGGGCGTGGTGGCTCACACCTGTAATTCCAGCACTCGGGAGGCAGAGACAGGAGGATTGCTGAGTTTGATGCTTGCCTGGGTTACATAGTGAGCTCAGGGGCAGCCTGAACTACAGAACGAGACCCTGTCTCAAAAAAAAAAAAAAAAAAGAAGCAGGAAGGTCCATGTTAGGCATCTTCGAGCTGGAGATCTAGAGGACCCAGTAGCTTCTCTGTCCAAGGAGACAGAAGCTACAGAGCAAGAGGGAGCAGGGATACAGCACCAGTCCATGACTCAAGTCCCGCACCCTCACTGGAGGGTGGCTGGTGTGTTTGAAAGGCTGAGGAACCTGGAGATGTGAAGACTGATGTCCCAAGGGGACAGGAGCCTATAGACTGATGCCACCCGTTTTGGAGTGGCTCTTCTACACTTCATTTGCTGGCCTGGATGTCAGTCATCTGCAGACAACCCAGAACCGTGCTTTGCTTATCTGGCAGGCAGTTTTTCATCAGGTTAACACCTCACAGTTAAGGGTCATAGTTGTTCTTTGACCCCAAGTCATGGTACATGATGCTCAGGGTCTCTTCAATCTGTTGTCAGTGGAGGTTAAATAAATGCTACTTGCATGAAACGTCCATCCTCATAATTTGCTCTGTGAATTGCAATAAACCTCATTCCACTGGTCCTTATATTATACGTAGAAAAGCCAGCTAGACATATGTAGGCAGATAGATAGGGCCAGCTCTTAAAAGACTTATAAAAAGGACATCCTCAAAGGTCAACACCATCAATGAGAAACTACACTTCCAGATAGTAATGACCGGCAGGGCTCATTCTCCTAGGATGAAAGGTCAAAATCCAGATCCAGATTCTCTTTGGAATGTAGTAATTGCAAGTTCCCCAGAAAATAGGCCAGGACTTTGAACCACCTGGAGGAGTCTCCTGACAAGCAAGACCCTCTAGGGCTTGATTTCTCATTAGACCCTATTCAATCGAAGTTGCTGAAGTAATTGTGCTTGTCATTTACCCATTGGTTAGCCATGGTTTGCCCATTTCTTTCAAATCTTATTGGAAGCCCCCATTGCACTCATTGGTCAATTGTACACGCCTACCTTTTTTGAATCTTATTGGTAACCCCCTATTTCAGACCACCTCATCTCATGGCTTTGCTCCATAAAAGCCCTCTAAAAAGTGAGGTAGGTGGGTTACCCACTTTCCAGGTTCCCCCTTCTGTCTCTCTTAAGGCAGAAGCTTTCTCTTTCAATAAAATTTTCCTACTCAAACCTCCGTCCTTCCTAAAATTCATTCTTCAACTTTTAGAGAACACAAACTCGCATTTCAGGTGGGGAGTTAGGCCTTAACTCTCCTGAGTCACTTACAGTTTCCAGGTGAGGAGCCATAGGCCTGGGGCTCCCTGTTGAGTACCATGGACACACCCTTCACCTGTGCACTCCCTTTTCCAGCTCAGGGCTGGTTTTTTTTTTTGCTTTTTGGAGACAGGGTCTCGCTTTGTAGTTCAGGCTGGCCCTGAGCTCACTATGGTGCCCAGGCAAGCCGCCGCGAACTCAGCAATCCTCCTGTCTCTGCCTCCCGAGTGCTGGGATTCAGGGCTGGTTTTGATGTGTTTCCTCACCTGCTAGAGAAGATGATCCTTGGCAAATTACTTCTGGGTGTGAATGAAACATTTGGCCAACCACTTTGTTTCTTTTGCTGCAAACTACAGCTGATCAAATGGGTAACTGTGTTTAACCCCTTGGTTATTCAAAGGCCCAGACCAATTACTGCAAACCATGAATGGAAAACTGAGATACAGTTTGTCAGTTGGGATTTTTGTTGCATTGTCTTCAGATTTTCAGTCAGAAGACTTATGTATCTCGAGCTCTAGGAAAACCTCCTTGGTAACTGATCCATGTCAAGGGAAATTACCTTATGTAAGTTAAAAGAAAGATGAGGTCTTCCCTTGGCTTTGGCTGCTCTCCGGCATTTCCGTTTTTGTCTCCACTGTCTCCTGCTCTGCAACTCAGGACCTGCCCTGCCTGGCAGGGAGACTCCACAGTGGGCATGTGTGGCCAGTGCCAGGTATTTTTGTCAGGAGCTGGCTCCACACGCGCCCTTCGAACAAACATGCTGGAGCCTGCAGTGGCGCGATGGCACTCTTTAATCTCTTGACTTTGAGTTTTATGTGCTCCGAGGCTTAGCGGATTCCCGGGAGGCCTCAGCGAGGCTCTGGCTGAGTGTAAGCTCCTCTGCAGACTGAGTCCAGCAGCAAGGATTTTCCCAAAGGCCTGAGCAGCACGTTGTTCTTCAGGCACAGACTGCAGTCTTGCTGGCCTGTTTATCCCCATGGGCTGCTATGCTGCTTTCCCAGATGTGGGAAGCAGCCTAGTCTAAGTGTCCCTGTCAGGCGTGGAGATCTGCACTGGGTGCTGCATCAACTAGCAGCTGAGAGATCTGCACTAATTCAAACAGTGCTGCCCAGCTCCCAAGATAAGACCTGCAACTTTTGGAGTTGCTACACTGGGATGCCTGACTGGGAAGGTAAACAACCTCTGATTTGGCCCCCTGACCACTGTTTCTCAAGTTGGCAACATGTTGCTTTCCTTCCTATTCCTGTGTAGGTTAGGACTAAATTCTAATAGAGTTAAGTGTATGATGGATGTACTTACACTTGTTAAAGTTAAGCATTAGTAAAACATAGTGTAAGAAAGTTAGAGATAGGAAAAAGATCTAAGAAAATTGTAATTTGACATTTAAAGAACTGATTCTAGACAGTATGTGGTATAGCTGACATCCTACTCCTATTTGTGCACTAATTTCCTGGATGCTTTGTTCCTGTTTTTCCTCCCCTATAAGACAATATATAATTTGGAAGCACAAGAAACCTAGAATAGCAAAAGCAATTCTAAGCAACCACGACATGGCAGGGGGTATTACAATCCCCAATTTAAAACTTTACTATAAAGCCACTGTGATAAAAACTCCATGGTACTGGCAAAGTAACAGACCTGAGGACCAGTGGAATAGATTAGAAGATGCAGAAACAACCCCAGATACTCTAAGCCACCTTATCTTTGACAAAGGAGCCAAACATCCTCAATGGAGGAAAGACAGCCTCTTTAACAAATAGTGCTGGAAAAATTGGGCTTCAACTTGCCAAAAGCGAAAGCTAGACCTATCTCTTTCACCATGCACAAAACTAAACTCACAATGGATAAGAGACTTAAACATTAAAACAGAAACAATAAGCCTGCTGGAAAACAGATTAGGTAAAACTCTTGGAGACATTGGCTTAGGCAGAGACTTTATGAACTAAGCCTCTATAGCACAAGAACTAGCAGAAAGAATCAACAAATGGGATCTCATCCTACTGAAAAGCTTTTGCACAGCAAAAGAAGTCACTGACACTGTTAAAAGACAACCAACAACATGGGAAAAAATCTTTACTAGCTGTTTATCAGACAAAGGGCTATTATCTACAATATATAAAGAACTCAAACAGATCAGCCTCCTCAAGTTTAAGGACCCAATTCAAAAATGGTCATCTGAAATGAACAGATACTTCTCAGAAGCAGAAGTTAAAGCAGCTAAGAAACATATGAAGAAATGTTCAACATCACTAGTTGTTCTAGAGATGCAAATGAAAACAACACTGAGATTTCATCTCACTCCACAAAGAATGGCCGCTATTACAAAACCAAACAACAATAAATGCTGGCGAGGCTGTGGGGAGAAAGGAACCTTCTCCACTATTGGTGGGATTGCAGACTTGTGCAACCACTGTGGAGATTTGGGTGGAGATTTCTCAGAAAACTAGGACTAGGGGTCCCATTTGACCCTGCCATCCCCCTGCTAGGAATATACCCAAAAGAACTGAAGAAAATCACATTGGAAAGACAGATGTACACCCTTGTTCATAGCAGCTCAGTTCATGATAGCTCAATCTTGGAAACAACCCAAATGCCCATCAACTGGAGACTGGATAAAGAAGATGTGGTTTTTTTTATAAAATGGAGTACTATTATGCCATAAAGAATGACAAGATTGATTCATTTATATGCAAATGGATGCACCTGGAGGACACACTAAGGAGTGAAATGAATAGAGCACAGATAGGCAAATACCAGATCTTCTCGTTTATATGAGCACCGGTAGATGCAAATGAGCTCTAGTAGTATGACAATCTTTTTAGAATGCAAAATTTCCAAAGGAAATTTGGTGTGAGGATGTAATGAGGGGAAGGAATAAATATGATTCTGAAAGAAAATAAAAGAGCCTGTATATAGGGGGTGGGGAGGTGTGGGTGGGGATATGGGTAAAAATGAGAAGTGACTGTGTCATATACTGGTACAAATTCCCCAATGTTATGTGTGAGTGTGAGATATATGCAAATTGTACCAATAAAGAATGCAATTAAAAAAAGATAATATATAACTATTTTCCACACCATGTTGGCCTTTTGAAACAGTATAAATACAACCTGCTCAATAAACAGGTGCCTGCTCAGTAGTGACTGAGAGGACTGGGAGGACCTCCCAAGCCCATGTGTTCTGTCTTCTCTCTTAATCCGGGCCCCTTGACTTCACAACCCTGCTGATCTGTCCAGCAGGCCAGGACAACCAGATTTGGTGGGGAGGGTTTGCTACACATTTATAAGCTGTGAGCTCTGGGCAAAGTTAAGCCAAGTTGCTTGGTTAGTAGAGGGGACTCACGAAACACAGGTCTGTGCCTGTGTATTGCAGTGATCAGTCCTCCGACCACCTAGAAAGGGCCATGGTGAGAGTTAACTGCTGTAGTTTCAAAGTATATGAGGGCCAGGAGGTCAGTGCTTCAGGGCGGGCAAAGACAAGACTCCCTGCTAGCCAGTACCTATTGGGTGGGTACAGTAATTGGAGAGATTCCTGGCGACTCAGAGGGTGGTGGTGATCTTGCATTCATCAAATCTTGTGCCAATCAGGGCAGAAAGGAGAGCATCCCAGACAGGAGGAGGGATGAACTGAGCTGATAAGGGGCTGTCCCTCCCTAGGAGAAACTTTCCTCTTTTGTATACTACTACGTTCTCAAGAAACCAGGACTCTTCAGCTGATGTTATCTTGTCTTTGAGCACCACAGCATCACAGACCATTGAGGCCTCAGCTCTGACCAGAGGTAAAAAAGAGTTATGTTAATGCCGGACGTGGTGGCTCACACCTGTAATCCCAGCACTTGGGAGGCAGAGACAAGAGGATTGCTGAGTT
The DNA here is from genome assembly GCA_004025085.1 of Thryonomys swinderianus. Taxonomy (NCBI): domain Eukaryota; kingdom Metazoa; phylum Chordata; class Mammalia; order Rodentia; family Thryonomyidae; genus Thryonomys; species Thryonomys swinderianus. The sequence goes on from PVIC010041032.1 coordinate 12,891, forward strand.
CGTGGCGGCTTGCCTGGGCACCATTGTGAGCTCAGGGCCAGCCTGAACTACAAAGCAAGACCCTGTCTCAAAAAGCAAAAAAAAAAAAAAAAAAGAGTTATGTTTCTGAAGGCCATAGTTGACTTGGGGGCAAAGCAACACTGGGACTTAAACAGCTACAGTCATGCTTTAATTATGAAATGATTTTCCACCAAAATGTATGTAGAAATGCTCCCAGCATCTATGAAAGTTAAATTATAACATTTAAAAAAATCTCTTCCTTTCTTCTTCCTCCTCCTCCCTATCTCTTCTTCTTTTTCATCTTCTCTCTCTCGCCATTAGAATTTAATCTTTCTGATAGCAAGAACACTAACTTTCCCACTTGACTCCTAGAATTATTCTCAGTGCACAATTCTAAGCTCTCTCTTTCTATATATACTTTTCAAAATTAATATTGAAGTATCTTAAGCTTATAAAGCTAATGTAAGTGTTTTGTTGCTTCTCACCAACTCACCCATACATACATCCTTCTGTGATGATACAATAACTATGAGCCAATGTTACACACTCTACATTGGGTTAACCCATTTAACCCATGTGGAACCCTATGACATTGGCATTGTTATTATCTCATTTTTAGAGACAAAGAACCCAAGATTTTAAAATGGAGTAATTTTTTCTACATTTCTGCCTACAAGAAGGTGAGCAGGATATGAATCAGGTCTTGGGGTTATAGAGTCTATCTGTGTTCCCAGGTACCTGTCATGTGCTAATATCTACCACCCTAGGTTATGGCCAGAGAGAAGTGATCTTTTCTTAAAATTCTATCAGAGTGGAATGCAGAGCTACTACAGTGAGCCTTCTAGGGCTTTGATAGCCAATGACAAAGAGACTCAGAGAGGTTGGCCAAGGCAAGCAGCACCTGTCATCACATCGACAGATCAGCACCCTATAGTGGATTGCACCATGACCAGGACACTATAGGACAGCATCTTCCCTGGATGCTCAGGGATAGTGTCAGCAAGGCTGGGTCACATGGCTACGTCACTCTCCCCTGGACAGTAACACAGCCCAGGCCCCTCTCTCCCTGACTGTAGCGGCCTTCTCATGGACACAACCACAACATTTCTCAGTGATCCCAGCTGTACCAATAGGAGATAGATGCACCCTGCACCCTTCCCTGGCTGAGCCCCCAATCTCCCTGAGTCTCCTAATTTAGATGAGCAACATCTTTGTCCCCTAATTCAGCTTAGACAAGGATGACTAAAGCTTTTAAAAATGAATTTTATCATGATGAAAAATATATATGTCTGTATGCACATATATACTCATGGTACCACACACACATTTGCACTTGCATATACCCACATACACACACATATAGATTCAACCCAGAGTTCTCTGCCCGACATAACTAAAGAGTAGCAGAAGCCTGTGTAGCTCAACTTATTATAGATAGAAAAGCCAGCTAGACATATGTAGGCAGATACATAGGGCCGGCACTTGAAAGACTTGCAAAAAGGACATCCTCAAAGGTCAACACCATCAATGAGAAACTACACTTCCAGATACCACTGACCAGCAGACCTCATCTCCCAGGATGGAATGTCAAAATCCGGATCCAGCCCCTCCCTGGAATGCAACAATTGCAAATTCCCCAGACAGTGGGCCAGGACTTTGAACCACCTGGAGGAGTCTGCTGACAAGCAAGACCCTCTAGGGCTTGATTTCTCATTGGACCTTATTCAAACAAAAGTTGCTAAAGTAGCTATGCTTGTTATTTACCCATTGTTTAGCCCTGGTTTGCCCATTTCTTTCAAATTCTATTGGAAGCTCCTGCTGTATTCATTGGTCAATTGCAACCCATCTACCTTTTTTGAATCTTATTGGTAGCCCCCTATTTTAGTCCCGCCTCACCTCATGGCTTTGCTCCATAAAAGCCCTCTAAAAAGTGAGGTGGGGGGTTACCCACTTTCCGGGTTCCCCCTTCTGTCTCTCTTAAGGCAGAAACCTCTTTCAATAAAACTTTCCTACTCAAACCTCCATCGTTCCTAAAATTCATTCTACAATTTTTAGAGAACACGAACTCGCGTTTCAGGTGGGGAGTTAGGCCTTAACTCTCCTGCGTCAAACCAAGCTAAGAATATACCCTGAGCACCACAACTGAGCACCTCGCCTTTGGCCATGACGGGGTACAGGGCAGGTCCTTGGTTGATGGTGACCTCACTGCTGGAGTTGCCTGTGGCTGCTGTGGCTTTGCTGGGTGACTAGCCCAGGCTGCTCTGTCTGGGCAGCGGTGTTGCTAATGTAGCCTCCGTGCTTCTATTTGGAACTGGTGGCTCTGACTTCTCTGCTATTTTTTGGGTGGTTCAGGGGTACTGGGGTGAATTCTCTGCTATTTCAAGTACCAGTAATTAGTTGTTGAACTGATGAGTTCAAAGTGTTCATATCTGAACACTTTGTTCAGTGTCAAATACCCTTGTTTACATATATTTTCTGTATTTTTTCATTGTATTATACCAATTCTAGAAAGTCTTATCATTTTTTATTTTGGAAGCTGCTTGCTAATCATATCCCAATTTCTCTTACACTATATATATTCTGGAAGGTTCAGGAAAAACATACTGAAGTCTCAGCATTATTTTTACTCACTTCCACCCAGACTCAAAATTCAAAGCAACATTTTAATACAAAAATAAGTAACTCACTCTTTGATACTACTTGTCTTTAATAAGCATCCTCCTTCTCCACTAAAATACTGGAGAGAACCAGGGGACAAACAGCAGCACATACACACTCCCAGCTCAGAAGATCACAGCACTGTGTGTACCTCCCCAGTTCAAACACGGTAACTCAATCTTTTCCCTTTGTGACAATCTGCAGAGAAAGTTCATCTGTTTAGGAGACTGCAAACAGTGACAGAATTCAATTATGTGTGACAGTTATTAATCATCTAATTAATTGGCTAAGGAATAGCTGTTGCCTAAGCAGTAAAAATGATTTTCACCAAACAGTATTTGTTTAATCAGATTTTACAAATCAGCTAGTGCAAAAATGAAGGTTAAAAAATGTGTTCAAGGCCCTGTACCAAGCACCTGCTGAGGGTGTCCGGTGACCAAAATCTGCCTTTGTTGCTGAGAGTCTTATAGTCCGGATAACAGTATTATAGGTAGAAAAACCAGCTAGACATATGTACGCAGATAGAGAGGGCCGGCCCTTGAAAGACTTGCAAAAAGAGGATCCTTCTGAAGGTCAACACCATCAATGAGAAACTACAGGCCTCATTCTCCTCCCTGGGCAGAAGGTCAAGGTCTGGATCCAGCCCCTCCCTGGAAGACAGTAATTACAAAATCCCCAGATAAGGGGCAGGACCTTGAACCACCTGGAAGAGTCTCCTGACAAGCAAGACCCTCTAGGGCTTGATTTCTCATTAGACCTATTCAATCAAAGAGTTGCTGAAGTAACTATGCTTGTCATTTACCCATTGGTTAGTCACAGTTTGCCCATTTCTTTCAAATCTTATTGGTAGCCCCCTATTTCAGACCCGCCTCACCTCGTGGCT
>PVIC010041033.1:0-16414 GCA_004025085.1 Thryonomys swinderianus
TCAGGAGATTTTTAGAGATGACTGTGGAATTCATAAAGAAATAAAAGAACAATATTTCTGTTCTGGCGATGTTTTCATTAGCTATGCGACCTTGGACACATTAAATAATCTGTCTGTTTTATTTGCTTACCTGAAAATGTGAAGAAAAAAATAGCTAATTCCTTAATTATCAAAATATGGTGGTAGAGTTGAAAAGAGGGGAATGCTCTTGAAAATACTTTATCACTAAAACAGAACAGCAACATCATGATTGAAATCCTTCTATAATAAACAAAAGAGGGAAAATATAGGATGTAAGATTTTGTATAATACTGATCTAGAGGCTTCCGTGCTATACTTCTATAAAGACCACATTAAAATCTAGGAAGTAATCCAAAACACACTGACTGTTTGGATTTTAAAAATGCATTATAATAAAAGACACTGCCTCAAAATCTCCCCTCGCTTCAAAGGCTTTGGTTTTCCTGGCTTGGAGCAAGGTAGGTACCAAAGGTAAGGGAGGGCAGAGCCGGGAGCCCCACCATGCACTGCACAGGCCGAACCCTACACGTGGGGTCTCCCAGCCACCGCATCAGTGGGGGCCAGTGTGCAGAGCCCAGCTATGCAAGAAGCAAATCCTATGTCCACATAACCTTGCTCGTTGCTTATTATTTTATTGTTTGACAGGGTTCTTAAAGGCTAACAAGCAACATGTGTATTTTTGTAGATTTTCCCAGGTAAGGCAAATAAAGCCATGAAACCGGTTGAAGAGGAACCAAGACAAACTGGTGTCCCAGACAGGGGATAGACAGCCGAGTGGCACTCGTCAAGTGCCTTATCCTCTGCAGAATGTGGGAGGCTCCTGGGGAGGTGTGGGTTGGAGCGCTCACACGCACTCCCTTCCAGCACTGACACCTGAGTGTGTTCACATTCAGGTCAGAGGTTCACTCCTGGATGCATACATTTAAGTTCCTGTGAGACGTACCCGGAAATATCATGAGTACAAACAAAATCGCAAAGATTCATCAGATAGAGGAAAGTGAAGTGGAAGGTAAGAAATAAAAATGGATCCAAGGTGAAGTTAAGGCCGGACAAGCATGCGGCCAGGCTGATCCGTGCAGTGAGGTCATGACCACGTCCCTGTGGGCTCCTAGATTGAGTGAAGTCACTGGAAAAGACACAGCAGCGGCACCATTCCAAAAGCTTCATTGACCTCATGCAAAGACACAGCCTATTGTCTGCCCCATGGATTTTGAAGGAAAATTAGAATTAGGCAACCTTATTTATAACTAAATCCACTTACTTTAACATTATGTTTTGAAAATAAGAACAAAAATATTGTCATCTCAAGTGTCACAGGGCACTGAGACAGCATCTACTCTCTTTAACAGTCATAATCGTACAGGTAGAGAGAGCTACCCTCCCAGGGGACCCTACAACGGGGACCCTACAACGGCACACTGTTTATTCTGAAGTACGTATTTCCCGTCACATCTCCTGCAAACCTCCTCATTCCACTTCAATAACAATGAAAGCCCCTAAATTCCTGGGAAAGGCAGATGGATGCCCACGCCCTGGCCCTGGCACCAGGGATAACGTCATGCTTCACAGCAAGGGTGAAGTTGAGGTAGTCTTCTAGCAAGTTGGCTGTCGGATGGAAAAGGAGCCAGGATGCCACGTTATCCAGCAAAGTTCCCATAATCCAAAGCTCCTTCCCGAGTGGAAGGAGCCCAGGAAAGAGCCGGTGCAGCGATGAAGGGAACGAGACCGGAGGGACTGGACTCCAAGGCTGGCTTTGAAGATGGAGGGGCCGCTGGCAGGCAGGTGACTCCTCGAGGCTGAAAAGGGCAGCAAAACCATATTCTTCCCATCTCCAGGAGAACCAGCTGGGCCCCACACTGAGTTCTGCACACGTGGGGCCCATTCTGAACTTAGGATTTTTAAAATAGTAACCAGTTTGCACTGTTTGAAGCCAGTAACTGTGGGGTCAATAATAAAAATCATTACACTCTGGCCTTAAGATTTCTATCGCTATCTAACAAATACCACAGACGTTGACACTTAAGGCAACATCCTTTTATCATCTTACCATTACGGATCAGGAGGCCAGATTGACGGGGTGCTCTGTTTAGAATCTAACCACCCTGCAACTGAGATCACTCTTCAGGGTGGGCACTTTCTACCCAACTCAGCAGTGATCGCAAAGTTAAGTCCTTGTGCTACAGGGACGGCGCTCTGCTGCTGAGGCTCCTCGCTGTGCCGTGCCTCACGGTCTTCTCTGCAATTAGTAGGTTTCTTCTTCAGTGTCACCAGGAACATACTGGCTACAGCCCTTTCTGAAGACACACATGGTCAGGTCAAATTCACCCAGGAGATTTTCCTTTCTCATTAAGTTAGTCACATCTAATGGAAGCTCTTAATTACAACTGAAAGGTCCATTTTGTCTACCATATAAGCTAACAATTACAGGAAGCGATATCCTGTCATGTTCACAGGTCAGGCTCATGCTGTAGGAGAAGGGACTATGTAGGGCATGTAGGTCACCCTGGAGGCACAACCCTGGGCCATCTTGGAGTTCTGCACAGCCTACTCCAAAGCTGGGCAAAAAAGAGACTCTGTTAGCTGGGAGATGCTTAGCTCTAATCAACTCTCAGTGAAGCAAGCTGGGTTTGTGCCCTGCCCTGGGCATGCCCTGGTTTAGACACAACATGTGCAAATGCAGATATGAACCTCACTCTCCTCATAGACCTCCCCTACTTAACCCTGACTGTATGTGCATTGTCACAGCAACAAACAGTCCCTTACTTCCAGAATCACAGCACTGAAAGAGAACGGGGTACATGGAATTGGATACTGAGCACCTCGATACACATGATCCATGGTTTCATACGCGTGTGTGTGTGTGTGTGTGTGTATATATACCATTCATATCTCACATATACATAATCATTTCTGTCTGTTCCAAATTGATGCTCCTGATTGAATTCTCCAATTCCATGTTACAACGAATGCCTAGCACAGCAGTGGTTTTCAGCAGACTGTAAAACAGGAGCTAACACACAATTCAAAAAAAAAAAAAAAAAACAAACAAGAGTGACAGGGGAAGGCAAGAGACCTTCGTTTTCATAATGCAGGCTCATACCCAGATTGGCTCGCCTGAGAAGTATCAACGCAGACACATCCTGGATGAATTATGCAGAGAAAGCGACCACTTGGGAGTTAACGATGAACCAGTGAAAAAAGAAAGACAAGATTATAATTACTTCCATCCTTTTTCATAACAGCTTGGGCGGTTCAAAGTCTATGCTGTTTATTAATTAGTTTTAACAATTGCCAGTGGTGCGATATTTTCCCTTTATTTTCTAACTCAAGAACTCTTTCTTGGGGTAAATGTTGGAGAAAATCACAAACTCAACAGATTCCCTAACTGTGGGCTGGTGCAGACCCAGGGAGCTTATGTGGAACATGAGGAGCAGCGCCTTATTTGCTCTTAGTTTTCAGCTGGAAGAAACCTACGGGGCCAGAAAGGATCAGATTTCATACATGGCTCCCTTGTGCCGGAAACTGCAAGCAGTGCTTCAGTTACTGCCCTCTTCCAACACTAGGGAGGGACTCAGCTCTCCAGCCGGCGCTTCCGCGGGAAACTTGTTGATGGCACAGGAGGGGCACTCCCTGCGCCTGCTAGATAAACTCTGCCAGTCAGGGGCACCATGCCCTGCGAGACAGTGCCCACGTCCTTCTACACTAATAATAACTCCAAAGCAGAGGAAGCGTCTGCGGTTGGCGCTAAATTCTTCACACCTCCAACACTTTTTGAGTCCCTTCCCTTTAATTAGAAGCATTTAGACCCAATCCCATAGTCTCCTCTTCTAACTACTGTCAAGGATGCCTGCTCATTGAGAAGGCCTTTCTAACATCTCTTGTTAGAAAATACTCCTGTCACAAAACACTGTCTTTTCACGATGCAGCTGATCTCAGGTTTTGGTGAAACATTCTGGTAGTTCAGTCGTAATTCTTTTCCCGTTCCAGAGGGCTCTTAAGTGTCTCTGTGCATCAGCTTGGAAGGCTGAAAGTGCCTAAGGTCTCCCTGCCCAGGACAGTGTGGGATCAGGGAGAAACTCTAGTCTCAACACTAGTGTGCGAGTTCAACGCATCACTCAACTCAAACCTTCTTGTCCTGTTACAGCCACAAGTCATGAGACTCAACGAGGCTTGGTTCTTCACCAGGCCGAGCTCCAGCACCGGCTTGTACATCCGCACACAGCTGTTCCTGATGTCTGATCTGTGTCCCCACAGGCCAGGCTTCAAGGACAGCAGTGGTGGCGTTGCCTGCTTGGGGGACTAACCTCAGCACCACAGCCCAAGGGTACTTTCAGAGCAGAGAAGAAAACAGACCTTATCGACCAGTGCAAACTGCCTCTTATAAAAACCTTTCTCTGGGAGGCTGAGGCTGGAGAATCACAAGTGGGAGACAGCCTTGGTAACTTACGTAACACAGTGAGACTCAGAAGGAAAAATTTTAAAAGGCTCATGATGTAGCTCGTGAAGGCCCCCAATTCAATCCCCAGTATCACAAAATAAATAGATAAATAGACAGATAGACAGACAGCTGGGTAACTAAATGTTTTTAAAAACCTCAATTCAAGTGTTCCCCTGGGGTCAGCTGCACAAGGAATGGAGGAAATACTGTTAAAAAGTTCCAGGAACGTGCCATAATTCCAGGACTACAAGTTCCAGAGTAGGCTGGGGAGTTTCGACAGGACCTATCTCAAGCCAAAAACTCCTAAGGGGCTGGAAAGTAGCTGCTGGCAGAGCACTAACCCTCCTCGGCGCCCTCCGACCCGCAAACACACCCCTCCCATCCTTCTGCCTCTTTCTGAAGCCGCTCTGAAATCCTCTTTCCTAAGTGTCTTTAGTTCCACAGTCCTGGCTGCCTGGATGTTCTCATTAGTTGAAGAGGTTTACTTTTTGCAGCCATTATGATTTGGGGGATCAGCTAGAAGTCACATGGTGCCAGCTCCGCTGAAGGAGGCGGACGGGAACACACTGTAGCACTGTACCCGCCCCTCCCTGCATGGCACACGGAGCCGCGTTCCTCGTGCTTCTGCTCACATCTCATTGACATTCATGAAAGGAGGCCTCTGAGGCTGCATGGCAAGTACAAGAGCTGTGTGTGGAGCGTACTCAGGAGCATGCTAAGGGGGCTTGACAGCATGTCTTTGAAACAGTCATTCACCGTATATTTTGATCACACCTTGTGCTCACTGAGTATTTGTAATCAAGTGTGTAAAGACTGAACCAATTCATTCTAGCAGACACCTGAGGCAAAGCTGCCTACCAGTGCTGCAGAAGTAGCGGGTTACGACACCCAGACTCCTGCTGAGATCCGACCTGGACCGGCTCTCCCTGCATCTGAGAACTAGGGCTGTGTTTAGATTCCTGAATCTTTGAACCTACTCACTTAGTTTAGTTGTACTCAATCAATAAAATCACAACTGAGTGCTGCTTACTACTTTCTGTGTACAAGTCTCCAGTGAATAAAGGACACAGCAGGCAATTTTGATGGGCTACAGGGCAGAATGAGGAACTACTGGGTTCCTTAACCCACTTCTCAGGCCCTGATTCTACCCGCCTCTCCTACAAAAATCCAGGCAGCCGTCCCCACACGCAGAGACAGGTGCACTCATGGGGAAGGTGACTACAGGCACTTATTTCTCCATTACCATGGGCGTGGACCTTAATTTGCTTAATGCCTTCTTTGGCATCCCTGACTAAGGTTAATTAAATATCTCTAAGTGGTTTCAGTGTCAGCAACAGTATCAAATCCTACTTGTAGGCCTCATAAAATACAGTGAATATTTTTTAATTCTAACAGGGTAGACATTTACCAAAGTTCTTTTAGACATATGTTAATTCTAACAGCCCAGCATCTCTTTATGCACTGTAATTATTTGCAGAGGAACAGAACTGGGAGTATTTTTAAGCTATGATTTACATTTAAATGTCAAACATTTTATTATTTCATCCATAGCAAAGATTTATAACTTACACTTTTTACAAGACTCCATACTTCAAAAAGAAGTTGCATCTACAATCAAATGTCTTACTTTCATGAAAGACTTGGTGAACTACAGTTAAGAGGCCCCGCTGGGCCCCACCTAGGATGACTAGCAGTTTACTGGACCCTGGGATCTATTTATCTACACATTGTCCAAGGATGGTCACACACCATGACAGCACCATTCAGACACAACAGAGACATCAAGGCCCACACATCCTCACAATTCACTATTCTGTGCCTTATAAAGTTTGTCAAGCCCTGCTCAAGCCAACTATGACACAAGGTTTGAAAATCCTCTTCCTGTGAACTCTAATATAAATAATGTATGTCAGCATAGCCAACCAACAAATTCATGTATTTCTAAATGTCTACCTCTCTTCTAAACCAGGATGGAAGAAAATGTGTCGTGGGTTTCTTCAAATGTCTCACATCACACAATCACTCCTTTTATCTATCAATGGTTTTGAAATATAGGAAAATTTTAAAATATCTTCATAGTATAGTAATGAAGGGTCCTAAAGGCAATGGTGATGTTACCCCATAAGACACCTTGGGAAAGGCTTTACAAGGGGAGCGTAAGGAAAGACATCAGAAGGGTGGGCAGAATGAGGTCTCCCGTGAAGTGGTGGACAAAGGACACAGAATACAGGCCACACAAGACAGGCAGGCTGCATCAGAATCCTGTGGGGTCTCAGCTTGGTCAGAGACGCGGGGAGCCTGGGAAGGTGGAGGGAATCAGGAGCTGGTCCTCCCCTCCCCCGTCCCACACTCCTAAGGCCTTTGCTAGCAGCCCTGCCCAAATGCTGTCAGGGGTCGGGATGCATTAACAGGCAGGCAGGCTTCCCCTTGGCAGAGCGGAGAAAGGAGCCCAGAAAAACAAGACATGGCAACCAGCAGGGGCCACCTATCCCTCAAGGACACTGAAACAAGAGAAAATGAGTGTTAAGTGCCTCTCACTGGTGGGTACACTCCAAACCGACACAGTCTCATGAATGCATTTCTGTTTCTACAGTCAAGATGAGGCAAAGATGATTTTCTCCCAACATTAAAATAAAAACATATTTACCAACAAAAAGCCTGGAACTAAAGGGGCATCTGGATAGATTAACCTTTCAGTGGCTAATCCACGTGTGTGAAAAGAGACGTCATTGTTGGCCAGAGATTTAGCTCAGTGGCTCTGCTGCCTGCCTCGCAAGCACAGGTCCCTGGTTCCATCCCCAGGAACCACAAACAACTATACTGGGCATGGCGACTCACGCCCACCAGCCAGCAGCATCGCACACCTGCAATCCCAGCACTCGGGAGGCAGAGGCAGAGGCAGAGGAAGGGGGATTGCGGAATTCGAGGCTTGCCTGGGCTACACAGTGAGCTCAGGGCCAGTTTGAACTACAAAGCAGAACACTGTCTCAAAAAAAAAAAAAAAAGACGTCATTTATATCATGGGATATTTGAAAATATAGAAAGGAGGAAACAAATCAAATGAGAATCAGATGAGGAATTCAACCTCATTCTCCAACAAGGACAATCTACCTTTTTCTAAAAATTCTTTTTAAATTAAATGTCTTTAAGCTACACAGAGCATCGCAGCCAAGCAGCATTTCCATCATCTTCTGAAATGGCTGTGGACAATTCAACATGCTCAGAGTTCATCTCTGCCATGACACTCGGGGTTTCCACAAGGTTTTCCTCTTATGTCACTGAGGCTTGGATTTATTCACTCTCCACGCATGCTTCTTCATTAATGTATCCTTAGCCCGCAACGTGTGTCATGCACAGTTTAATTGGAATACACCTCTTTTAAAAGAATGGCAAAAATATAAAATGGAAGATACTATTCTAAGTGAACAGAAGTTTTTTTTTCTTTAAATCTTGGCTTAATAACAGTGAATAACACAAACTCAAAATTCTGTTTAGTCAATCTGTTTCTATACTCTATTTTTATTTTTAGGTTAGAAACTATAATAAGCAGATGTCTCCCATAGATACATTTAAATCCTACTGTGAGGCTGTTTATATTAAATTTTGACATGTTACTTCTATAATTTTATCTATAAATTAGGCAACTTTTGGTTGAGATTTGTCTGGACCATTTCTATCCTCACTGAGTGACATCAAAATCTTGAAAACTTTATCAATAAATTTTTAAAATCCTTAAACACATGGGAATCCTTGATTTTAGAAGTTATTTTTAAAGGTTAAAACTATGTATAAAGTATTTGACAAAATAATTTTCTAAATTTCTGTATCAAAAATATAGAGGATTTTTTTTTGAGACAGCTTCTTGCTTTGTAGTTCAGGCTGACCCTGAGCTCACTATGTAGCCCAGGCAAGCCTGGAACTCAGCAATCCTCCTGCCTCTGCCTCCCGAGTGCTGGGATGACAGGCGTGAGCCACCACACCCAGCACTGTGGTATGTGGTATTGATGGATCGAACTCAGGACCTTGCGCTTGTGAGGCAGGCGCTGGAACCTCTGAGCTAACCCTCCGGCCCTAGAGGATTTTTTAAAATTAATACACGTTTGCAGTGCTTGGAGTTTATGGTCATCTCAGGGATGTGAGTGCACGTAGCTCAGCCCCCTTCTCCTTTCAGTCTCCATACCCTTCCCTCCTGCCTCTCACCTCCTTGACCAAGTCCTCTTTCCCCATTTTCATTCTCATTATTATCATCATTTTTGTGCATGTTTACAACCTGCAGTATTTACGTTCATTGTAGGTACTTGGTCCATGCATGGGACATACCCGAAATCTTTTTACTCCCTTTCACCTTCTCCCTCACTTATATTCTGTCTCTTGGAAAATGCCCATTTGCCAAAGACGTACTTCTTGTTCCTATTAATCCTTTATTGACTCTTTCTTTGTACTTTGCCTTCTCTGATGCGAAAGGCCATATGACATGTAAGCTTATGTGTCTCATTTATCTCACGTCACATTATATTTTCTGGTACATTTATTTTCTAACAAATGTTCTGAAAATATCCTTCTTTATATCCACATAGTATTTCACTATACACAGACACCACATTTTCTCTGTCCACTTTTGTAGTGCTAGAAGTATTTGTTGCTTCCAGAATTTAACTATCATACACCGTGGTGCTGCTATCAACATGGGTTTGCATACGACACTGTACCTTGGTGTCTTGAGCTCTTTTGAGAAGATACCTAGGAGAGGAACCGTTGGCCATGTGGAATTTCGAATTTTAGCTCCTTGAGGAGTCTCCTACTGATTTGCACAATGGTTGTACTTATGTTCCCACTGACAGTGTAGGAGGGGTTCTTTTCAACATAGCCACACAAGCCTTTGTTATTCTTTGAACTTGATGACAGCTACTTCAGTCAGTATAAGATGAAATATTAACATTGTATTAACTGCATTTTTTGGACTGACTAGTTCTGTGGGACATTTTTTATATGTCTTTGGCCATTTGTCCTTCTCTTGAGAAAGGCTTATTTATTTCACCTGCTCATTTCTGATTCAATCTTTTATTAAAGAAGTCTAAACTGTTTGAGTTCCTTATACACTCTGGCTGGGAGTCAGCAGTTTGAGGGATAGCTGGTGTATTTTTGCCCTTTCTTCAGGTTGTCTCTTCACACACTGTCTCCTTTGCTGTGCAGAAGCTTTCTGATTTGTTGTGATCCCATTTGTTGATTGTTACTGTTATTTCTTGTCCAACTGGAGTTGTTCAGAAAGTGCCGACATTTGTCATTTTCAATACTACACACTGAATTAGTGCCTTTGCACTGAGAAATGTTCTACGTGGTGTGTGTGTGTGTGTTTGTGTGTGTGTGTGTTTCACTTTGAGACAAGGTCTCACTGATTCTTAAATTTCCCAGACTGACACTGAATTTAAAATCCTCCTGTCTCAAGCTCCCAGAGTGCAGGGATTGCAGGCACGTGCTAGCATGTTCATATCTGACTATCATTTTCATCAGCGAATTCCTAAATGGATGGAAAGCTCTTGTGGTCATAAGACTCCACCCGGACCCAACTGTTCAGAACCATAACAGAACTAAGGGCAGCAGGGTCTTTTAGAAGATGCCAAGAATCAAAGCAATAATATCCCAAACTTGTGGGAGTGTTGACTCTTCCCACCCCTTCCCAAATATCTCTCACATTTATGAACCCATTCTGGGAATCCCTAGCCCAGGGATGCTATTTAAATGATTCCAAAACACCATTTACTGGTCTCAACTCCCATATATAAAACTCACAATCATGATAACTCATGGGAAAACTTCATGACACAATCTTGCAGAGAACTATATTATTCTCCAGAGGAAAACAAGATTAGGTGAGCTTAAGCACCTTTGTCAAGGTCACCGACTCTGTAGGTGGAGGACAAGGGGACCTAGGGAACAGACCAAGATCTCTTCTTTGCTGCCCCTACTTACTAAGACAGATCTTGGGGATAGAATGGCAGATAAATTAATTTGATGAATTCCCATAAACCAAATGGAATTTGCAAAATGATTAGCTGTTCCAGGACTCTTTCTTCATTTGAACTATCAGTTTTCATGGTACTTTGTTAAACTAAGTCAGTGTGAAAGATAATATTTATTTGAAATTACACACTCAACCCTTGAGTAATACAAAGAGTGATGGCCTGCGTGAATTATGCAGGTAATTGAAAATGAAGAGCAATAGCTCTTGATGTGGATCAGTGTCTGCGGACCTACGGACAGCTGCCCTGGCAACAGGTGGAAAAGTCCGAAGACATCTTTGATTGTCATCAGAAGTATATGTGTGGGGACTGCTGATGTCCAGTAGATAGAGTGTCCTCCAACACCCAGGGTGTCTAGTAGGTAGAGTGTCCTCCAACACCCAGGGCTCATGACAAAGGACCATCTGACCCGAACACAGAGTCTGCTCAGGCTGCAGAAAGTGCCTGAGCTGGGTCCTGACTTGCCTTGAGCTTCCTGCCTGAGGTCATCAGCTGTCCGTGCTTTGGTCTCCGAAGCACGACTGTGCGCTCCACACTAGCAATCAATCACACGGCGGCCGTAACAGCACTAGCATCCTCACCATTCATTTCTCAGCAGCATAAATCTCGTCTTGTCACCCAGCACACCACCTTCTGGGGAACGCTCGCGTCTGTGTCTTGGCAGAAGGCAGCGTGAACGTCACGCCCGCGATCTATTTGTCAACATGATTTACCTTCACGTTTCTAATCTCTTGAATACTTGAAATGAAATGAAAGACTCAGAGCAATCCAGATAATTGCTTCCTTCTGAGAAAAAATGTCTTCATTAAATGTCCTTTGCTTCTTACGGCTCTAAGAAGCTATCTCTTCCATCTCCCCCCAGGGATGCATGAAAAACAAATTTTCTCTCATTTTGAACTGTAAGAGAAAGTTATCACGGGAGAAACACAAACTTGCACTTTTGAACACGCAGTTGTGGCCATCCCAGCTCTCAGGTCCACTGCATGGACAGTCAGTATTTGTGGCATTTCAGCTGGAGCAATGAGTCGAGCTCACTGTCCAGTCCTGCCCGGCCGTCTGCCTCAGGGTGTCACACACGCATAGACAGAAAGGTTTCATTTCATCTCTCTGGTGTGATGTGATCCTCTACTAGCTTCCCCACATTTTTCTTCCTTTCAAAAATTGAGAAATTAAGATCAGTTACTGCCATGTGCCTAGGTTAGCCACAGTTCTAGTATTTCGAGTTGAGAAAGTATTAGCTCAAGTCGGTAATGATCTTCGGATGAGAGGGGAAGGAACGTTGGGGGCTGTTTTGCAAAAACCAACAAATATTAAAAAGATGAACGCTGCTAGCAGTTCTCTTCCTGGCCTGGTAATCCAGGGGGAAAATAAAGAACCGCTGGTTTCTTTACTAGGAACATTTCCACTGCCACCCACAGGCAGGTCTGTGTCCTGTCCCGGGACAGCGTCTACCAACAGTGGTAAAAGCAGGTTGTAAGCATGTTTCAGCAATCACACGATTAGAGGAAGTGAGGGGCACATGACAATGCAACTGGAAGAAAAGCACAGTTTTCCATCTGCCTCTGAAAGGCAAAGACTCCGCACGCACCTTGTATCCCCATGAACAGCACAGGCAGATGTCCCAACCATCACCTGTGGGCAACAGGCCAAAGCAGAGCATAAGCCCCACAGCCAGACTGGACGCTCAGCCTGTCTGTCATGGCTGTGACCCGCCTTTTTCCCAGATGCCTCCAGTGCTCCAGCAGGGTTTGGGGAGGCATCTGATGACTGCGCAGTATAACTGATGTGCCGTGGGCAACGGCAGCTGGCGGAAGTTGGGCCAGGTCGCAACCCCCGCTTGGCTTCTCCCTTCTGCTCCGAGCCGCTCTGACTGAGCACTTCTCTCGCAGATCCTCCCACCATGCTGGGTCTGCCTTGGAGTCGCCAGGCCGTGGCTGGGGCACCAACTATCAAGCGCATCTGCCTACCACGTTCCAGGTCATGTGCTGGGCTCGCTGCTCTACAGACCATGTCTGGTCCACTGTGCACCCCACAAAGCTGGTGAGTGGGACCAGGACTCTACACTCTGGTTTGCAAGGCTCACACCCAAATCGGGGGTTCCCATAACCTCCACTCCATACTCAGCAGCATGCAAAGAATCTGGGGGTTCCCATTATTAAAAATCTACTCCAGGGAATCTGGTGATGAACAGATTCCAGAGCCACTATGTCCGGAAGGCCACGAGCCTCTTGCTCTGCCCGCCTTCCGTCACACTGATTCCAGCAGAAAGGCAGTCAAGAGACACGAACTTCCTTTTGTGAGATGGGATTTTCTAGTTGACAAATTCTATTTGATTTTCAGAATTAAGTGAACAAAGAGAGAGAGAAGAGAGGATCTTCATGGAGAGCACTTGGATCATAGGCTTGGCAGCATCTCTTAGTGATTTAGGAGCTCTGAGGGCATTACAGGAGGGCGGGTGATGGAGAGGAGGGGAGAGGGTGGGTGGGCACCACCCCACCCCACGCGCTCTTCTCCTGCCGTTACAGCAGGAGGGGAAGAACACCAGGGCTGTGCCAGGGCTGCACCAGGCGGCCTGAGATCTAATCAGGAACCCCCCCAAGGCTGCAGACTTGTAATTTTCCTCACACACAAGATCAGAGCAAGATGATATCTATCAAATAAGAGCCCCTGGGAAGATTACATTAAATATGATATGCCTGTTCTTATCCTACAGCTGGATCCAACACAATGGCTCCCGTTAGCTATGATTTCCATTATATCCATAAGAGTCAGGAAAGTCGGCCTCTTTATTATTAAATATCTCTGGGGCACTTTACTGCGGGAACCGGGGAAGAACTCAGTGGAAGTCTTTGTTCTCACTCAAATGTCACATATGCTTTCTTTTCTTTAGGTGGAACCGGCAGAAATGATGGTCTGTCCTTTGACAAATTTTAACCCTGATCAACCAGTCAAAACAGACAGAAACTTACTTCCTCTCACCGAAGGATATTTTAAGGAGAAGAGCGATAATGATGGACTCTACCTCACAGAGGCGACTACTTTAACAAGAGTGAGTCCGGCACAAGGAGTGAGAGCGTTAAACTGCACAGAAAAGGAACAGTCCAAAAGGTCAGGGAAAAGGCTATGAGCATATAAAACATAATTAACTCAGACTCTCCACATGCATTTATAGTCTTATCGTATGTCGGAGGCTGGCCAATCATTCATCAAATATATGGGTGATATTTAATAGTTTCTGTCACACCGAAGTTAGGCAAAACCTAGTCAAGCACTGTTTGCTTTTCAAAGCAGCAAAACATGATACATTCACACAGAGCTCGGTGACTTCAGTTCGCCTGTGTGTGATGCTCCAGTCTGCTGGGAGACACACAGCTTCCATGACCATGGAAGAGTCTCTCTGTTCCAACCAAAAAATGATTCTTTCTGCAAAGGTGCTGCTTAAGAATCAATGCACCTCTTGTGGTAGAATTCACTTCTGTTTGGAATGTTATGAAAAATGATAATTTGGGGCCTGTGATGTGACTGATGAAAATAAGCGTTTTAAAAATTTAACTAGAATTTAAAGCAAAATGATGCTACAGAATAAGACATTAGATTATTTCACCAGCCATACATGCTGGGTAGTTTTGTTAAGATTGAGCTTTTATTTCTCCTCATTTCCAGCACATTCTTCCCTCTCACGTTCACCATTCATGGTTCACATAGCGTCTTCAGTATCTTTCCACTGTTCTTGACCAAGACCAATGAATTTCAGACTATGCATATTTGTTTCAACTGCACTTCAAAACTGTATGAGTTGTTTAATTATGACTGTCTTAAGAATAACTCTCAGTTGGGCCGGAGATTTAGCTCAGCGGTTCCAGCGCCTGCCTCGCAAGCACAAGGTCTTGGGTTCAATCCCCAGTAACCACATACAATGCTGAGCGTGGTGACTCACACCCACCAGCAATCAATACCACATACCACAGTGCCGGGCGTGGTGGTAATCCCAGCACTTGGGAGGCAGAGACAGTAGGATTGCTGAGTTTGAGGCTTGCCTGGGCTACATAGTGAGTTCATCAGGGACAGCCTGAACTACAAAGTGAGACCCTGTTTCAAATAAAAAAAAAGAAAAAGAAAGAAAGAAAGAAAGAATAACTCTCAGTAAAACTATACTTTCACTTATACATGGAAAAATTTTAAAAAGTCATCAGTGTAAGATCTCTCTCTCAAAGGAGGATAGGTTTTTTGGCATATTTACATTTATGGCTACATCTGACTAACAGCTGTGTATATGTTCTTCAGCTTTTCAGTATACATTGTGACGAGGATTCTGTGCTATACTAAGCTCCCACAGGGGCTAGAACTATTATATATTTGGTCAGATTTTATAATCCCTAAATGTCTTCTAATTACACTTTTACCTTTGCTGTTTAAGCTTAACTTGGCTACTTGTTTTTATTCTCCAATGACACAAGTGAGTTTTCATTTCATAAATTCTCCCATCAGATATAAATATACAACATTATTCTGAAACCAGTCTGATCCAAAATAATATATACCCTTATGATTTTAAAATTTCAGAGATAGTTTATAAAATAATATCTGTTGTAAAACTTTCTAAGTTTTAAAATACAGCCATGGTATGGGCAATAGCAACAGAAATGAGATAAAGGTAAGGAGAGAATTTCTTGTGTGAAAGACATTATATTCCACATTTTGTGAGTAAGAGAAAAAAATGTGCAACTCTCTCCTCTGAGAGCTTGACTTGAATGACTGAGTTCTAGTGGAGTCCCTGTGGTCCCCTCTAGGGGAGAATCAAAGCAGTGCATGATGGGAAGTTAAGAAAGGGTGGGGTTTGAGTTAGACAACCAGCCTCACTGAAGGCCCATCATGAAAAAAATGAAAGGAGTATAGAACAAGATTTTCTAAAAATAGAGCAGTATGGTGGTTTCCTTGGAAAAATTCAGTAACTTCCAAATGTTAGGAAGTGACAGATTCAAGCTCAAAAAATGACACTTTCCTCAGACTCCACCATCAGCTGAAATGTTCCATAAAGGAAGGAATGACACATGGGCCACACACCACGGTGGCCTGAGTGACAGGAACCCTTCTAACTCATACGCTTGACTCAACCCTCACAGCGGACAGACACAGGTGGGACCCTCTACCGTGTGAGAACACAGCAAGAACCAGCCTCTGTGGGCCTGAAAATGGGTTCTGCCTTGATTTAGACTTGTGAAAAGTAACTTCCTGTTTAGATGTTAACCACGCTAGAGTACTTTATTAGAGCAGCCCAAATAGACCAAGAAATTCAGAGTCAAAGAACATATCACGACCTCAGTTGACGAAAACGCTACATGTTCAGTAAAAGTTGTTTTAATGTACCACGGACAGGAGTGTGCCCTTGCAGAACTGTGAAACAGTTGATTTGACTGTGTTAAACCTTCCAATTTTACTTCTTCATCACCCCAGGCTGAGGAAGTGAACTCAGATGGGTAGGATCATGCAATCACAATGAAAGAATCACTATCTTTTTAAAAAAATTTTGAACAACTATTTCACAAATAAAATATATGAATGATTAAAATGTTTCCATAGATTAATTTCCTACTCCTGTCCTAAGTAATTCCATTATTCAGAATATTAAGTGTGACGTTTCCTCTCTGACACAGAATTCTAAACAAAATTGGAAGGAAACTATCTGCAGATGAAGGCTATTTTTCAAGACTTTAGAGATAGCAGCTCATATTTTCATGTCTTTAAATATATACAGAATAACATCTTCAGTAAAGAATGATATTCAAATACTTTAAAATGATGCCATTGTTGCAAGATTTTCAAACATCATTATCATAATATTGTAGTAATACACTCTCTTAGGCTTTGACTCTGCCAGCTCGGAAGCCATCAGGCTACATAACTACTTCCCTTGTGGTGGCCTGCGCCTGGAGTC
>PVIC010041034.1:0-16404 GCA_004025085.1 Thryonomys swinderianus
TGGAGTATTCATGTTATCAAAATGATAATTTAACTTTTTTCCTATCTTGATTCCTTTTATTTATTTTTTCTTATCTGATTGCTGTTGTTAATGTTTCCAGAACTATTTTAAATAGGAGCAGTGATAGTGGACATCTTTGTCTTGTTCCTGATTTTAGTGTGAAAGATTTCAGTTCTTCAACATTTAGTGTGATACTGGCTGTTGGTTTTTCATAAATAGCTTTTATCAGGTACAGATAAAGACCATCTGTCTTGATTTTCTGTAAGGTTTTAATCATGAATAGGTGTTGGATATTGTTGAATGCTTTTTCTCATCTACTGAGATGATCATATGGTTTTTGTCCTTGAGTCTGTTAATGTAGTGTATTATATTTATTGATTTACATATGTTGAACTATACTTGCATCCACGGAATGAATCCAAGTTGGTTAGGGTATATGATCTTGATCATCTTCTGTATTCTGCTTGCCAATATCTTATTTTGGAGTTTTGCATCTAGGTTTATTAAGGAGATTGGCCTGTAGTTCTCTTTTCTAGTTGGGTCTTTCTCTGCTTTTGGAACTAAAGTAATAACTGCTTCCGGGAATGAATTCAGGAATACTACTTCCCTTTCAATTTCATTAAAGAGTTTAAGAATTGTTAGCATTAGCTCTTCCCTAATTCCTTAGATAAAATTTCTTTCAGCAGTAAAGCCATCAGGATCAGGACTTTTCTTTGTCGTTATAAGTTATAATTATGTTTTCTGTTTCATTGGCTAATGAAGTATTCATTTAAACAACACGGTTTGTTTAGAAATGTTATGTCTTCTTGATTCAACTTTGGCAATTCATATGTTTCTAGGAATCTATCCCTTTCTTCTGTGTTTTCCATCTTATTGGCATGTAGGTTCTCAAAGTAGGTGTTGCATACTTCTGGGTCTGTTCATCCTTCTCATTCATAATTATGCAGATTTGAGCCTTTTATCCCATTTTTAATAAGTTGGCTAAGGGTTTGTCAATTTTATTTATTCTTTCAAAGAACCAGCTCTTTGATTTTTTGATTTTTTAAAATCATTCTCTTGGTCTCCATGGCATTTATTTCTGCTCTAATCTTTAAAATTTTCTCCCTTATATAAGCGTTGGGTTTTTCTTGCTCTTATTTTTCTAGGATTTCGAGGTTCAGCTTTAGGTTATTCCATCTTGGTCTATTTTCCTAATATGGACATTCACTGCTATGAATTTTCCTTGCAGGACTCCTTCCATCGTGTCCCATAAATCCTGGCATGTTGTATTGGCATTCTCATTTAGTTGTAGAAACTGCCTGATTTCTTCCTTAATCTTACATGTGACCAACTGGTGTTTCAGAAAGGTAGTATTCAGTTTCCATGTGCTTGTGAAATTCTTGGAATTTCTTTTGCAATTAGTCTCCAATTTAATTGCACTATGGTCTCACAATATAGAGGGGATACTTTCAATTGCTTCGCATTTACTTAAGTGTGTTCTGTGAGCTAGCATATAGCTTGTTTTGGAGACTGACACATTTGCAATAGGGTCAAAACTTTTATATGTTCCTCTATAAATATGCATGCCTTCTTAGAGACAATGTTCTTTATAATAAAGAAAATAATGAAATTACTCTTTTTACTTCAGACCATTTTGTGAAGAATTCAGCATCTAAATAGAAAAAACAAAGGGTGTTTGATATTAAAACAATATTGGATTTAGCTTTTGCATCTACTTTGAAAAGGCCAAGACATTTCTATATTAGAATAGAAATTTCTACCCATGTCAGATCCTCATTGTCCCAAATGAAATGGATAGTGAAACAATAGGATCTAAAGGCTTTAAAATTCAGGAACATTTTACTTTAGCCTTTCTACCTGTAAAACTTTAAAAGTGTAAGCCACAATCATTCATCATGCTGTA
This sequence comes from Thryonomys swinderianus, assembly GCA_004025085.1. NCBI lineage: Eukaryota > Metazoa > Chordata > Mammalia > Rodentia > Thryonomyidae > Thryonomys > Thryonomys swinderianus. The sequence goes on from PVIC010041034.1 coordinate 1,904, forward strand.
GATTCTATGATGGAAACATTGAAATAACACCTCCTTTTGATTACTGGTAGGTAAGTAGTAGGAAACACTCTTTTCTCTGGACTTTTTTTTTCCCCCACTGAAAATTGAACACAGGGTTTTCTAAATGAGCCACATCTGCAGTCCTTTTTACTTTTTAATTTTTTTGAGACAGAGTTTCACTAAGTAATTGAGTTGTTTAGGCAAGGCTGAAACCTGCAGTCCTCTTGCCTCAGTTTCTGAGAATGCTTCTCCATGGTTTTAAATAGAAGGTGTATGAAGAAAGAAAGTGTATTAAAAACAAGGTCTGTCATTTTGTTCTAAAAATAATCTCATTTTCAATGTTTTCTCAATGTACTTACTATAGCATACTTCTATGTACAATAATTAACTTGTTATCCAAGAAATGAGTGAAAGAAACTATACTTGCTTTGATGTCAAGATTAACGTTTAGAATTTTTATTCCTAAAATCCAGAGATATTTTTCTGTTACTTTTAAGTATAGAATCAGAATTATTTAAGTTATGCTACAGCATTTTATACCCATGTAATTTAAGGAAAATTTATTTCAGTCAATTAAAAATCATGAACTCAGCTTAAATAGATCAATACTTTCAAGGTTTAGAATACACTTTTCTGTGTTAATTAATCTGATTTTAACATTAAATCTACAAAGTATTATATTTACTGAATATAACCTTAAAAAGAAAACAAACTATTCAATTCAGGAAAATCATCATGAGTTTTCTATGGGATAACACTTGGTAAACAAATGATTTGGAAATATCAGTGAATCTCCCTTATGGGATCAAAATCACCATTAATCTTAAAAAGCCATGAAAATGAGTGCTGTCCAAGAAGAACTTCCACCCGTGAGTGAAAGCATTACAAGATACCAACATGGCAAAAAAGAAAAGAAAGGCAGGAAATTATGTGGAAATAAGGATAATTATCCAGAAAAACGAAATTCCACACCTAAGTACTGTGGCCTCCGGCTATTACATCTTTAAATGAAGGATTCAGATGGTGATCGCTTGTTTATTAATATGGACATTTTGTTAATATAAACTTCTTTAGGTTATTTTAAAAGCTCGCTTTTTCTCATGTTTTAATTTTACTGCTGATGACTCCTGGATATGTAAAGAACTATTCCTGTGTTTTCTGTGGAGAGTTTATAATGCCACACAATTTAAACTCAATTAGACTTAATATGTTAACTTAATTACATAGTTCAAAAAATTCCTCTCTATATGTGCTAAGATGTGAATTTTTTAAAGATGTTTTCATCAATTGTAATTTTTCTTTCTTTACCGAGGTTAAAGATTTATAACACTTAGGATACACACTCTTTTAGTCTTGATCTTATTTGTTTCTTATGCACATTTTTTTTGCAATATTTCAGCTAAATCTTCAGGTGAAATCAGATCTGATTTTTGTGATATCAAATCTGATTGTTTTTTTGAGGGTTTGTTAACGATTTATTTCTCCCTGTCTCTCTCTCTCTCTCTCTCTCTCTCTCTCTCTCTCTCTCTCTCTCATGTGTTTCTATTTTTCTCCTCTCCCTCTCATTCTTTTTTCCAGAAAGACACAGTAAACTCTTTAGAGAATTTAGAAGAAAAAAAGTTTCCTGGAGAAGCCTCTATACCAAGCCCCAAACCCAAACTCCACACAAGAGATCTCAAAAAAGAGCTGATCACGTAAGTGGGACATGCTGCTGTATCTTGTAAGATGCTGAAATGAAGAGACTAAACTTCATAGTTTTGGGTAATCATGTTTTGGCTTATAGAGTTGACGTTAGGATGGCTTTAGGAGAATTTCTACTAGCCACATGTCCATCATTATGTATTGAACTTATGTATTGAACTGAGCAGGGTGTAAAAAACAAAAAAGTGTAGAGGAAGTGGTTTTAATGCTAACAGAACTGAAACACTATGTACATTAAAAAGTACAACAAGATGGAACAAGTAGAAAAAAAGTATTTTTTGACCAAAGTTCTCAGTTTGAGATCCATTCAAGCTAGAAGATCTAAGCCTTGGCTTCAGCAAATCTGGGGATGTTGTAACTAACATTCTATGAAAATTGCTGTTTGGGGTAGGCAGTAAATGGTTTTCATTACATCTTCAGAAGGGGTACTTGGACCCAGAAGAGCATCACATTATATCCCCTCAAATAAATATAATTATTATGTTTCAGCTAAAAATAAAAATAAAATAAACCAACCAGGTTACCTGAGCGCAGTAAATATTCATTGTATACCTTGAGTAAGTGAATGAATGAAATGCAGGGGACTATTTTCTATGTGGAAATGTTGAAATCTTAATCAAGTGTGCTCAAACATGAGTACAATGGCAGCTGCTAAATAATGACCATATTCAGCAAACAGTAACTTTTCCACTTAGGCACCAGTGCTTATACCCTATGCTATGTATCCCTCTAAGTAAAATGTATTTAAAGTTTTCCACTAAACATAGATTTAAAAACCTCTCATGCCTTAGGAGACTCCCCCCACCCCCGGACTCTCTTTCTGCTTTTGTTTATAGCTAGACTCCTAAGAAAGTTATCATTAGTATGTGACTCAGTTTCCCTCCTGAAAGTTTGCCAGTCTTTCACTGTCATTACTCCACCCAAAGCATCATTCCAGTTAAGTTTGTCCAGAACTCCTCCCTTGTTCTGGCTCTTGGTCCTTGATTCTCCTGTTCCCGAGCTGATGTCACCTTCCTGCACTCTGCTATCCATCTTTGGCTTCTAGGCCACCTCTCCTGGGGTCTATCTTTCACTACAATCCCTTTCTGGACTCAGGCACAGCCCTCTAAAGTTTGGGATGTTTCTGACCTCGGTCCTGAGACCCCTTCTTTCTCCCATCTATACTCTCTGCAGTCTATGCCTTCACTGACCTCCAGATGTGTATACACCTGGCCAAGGGGCAGTCAGATGTCCCCTCCCCTCAGGCACCGCCCTTTCCTCCCTTCCATCTTCCCCCACCCCTTGACATACCCCAAGCTCACAGTAATGAAGGCTCACCTTCCCCCTAGAGCCTCCCAGGTACTGCTCTCTGCCTGAAGTTCCCCCTGAGGCCACCTCCTCTCCCTCAGCTCCTCTCTCAAATGCTGTTTACCCGAGTGGCCCTCTGGCTACTGCATCTTCCTGCCCCTGATACTCCTTCCCTCTTCCGAGTTCCTTAACCCATCAGCATTAGCATGTCTAACACATGGACAATACCCACTCCCTTCCCTGCTGCTCTCTGTGGTCTGTCTCCCTTACTGAGAAGGAGGCCTCAGGTGCTCTTCTGCCCTCACTTTCTTATTATGTGCTTATTATATACTGTTGGCTTCTTATTCCCCATCTACATGTGCAGTGCCCAGATAGAGAACACATCTCAAACACTGATGCCCAGTTCAGGGCCTCATGGATCTCAAGCTTTTAGAATTATTCCTAGTCCAGCATTAGTGTGTCATATCAATATGTGAGAAGTTTTTGGAAGCTTAAACTTCTCATTCCTTAAGAACTACCCAAGCTGAGCCGGAGATTTAGCTCAGTGGTTCCAGTGCCTGCCTTGCAAGCGCAAGACCCTGAGTTCGATCCTGGTAACTACATATAATGCCGGGCATGGTGACTCACGCCCACCAGCCATCAATACCACATACCACAGTGCTGGGCGTAGTGGCTCATGCCTGTCATCCCAGCACTCGGGAGGCAGAGACGGAGGATTGCTGAGTTCCAGGCTTGCCTGGGCTACATGGTGAGCTCAGGGCCAGCCTGAACTACAAAGCGAGACCCTGTCTCAAAAAACAAAACAAAACAAAAAACACACCAAAAAAGAACTACACAGGCAAACATTCCCAGCTAATACATCATGCTCCGTATAAGTCCGTATTTACCTGGAGCTGGGTGGTGGCCGCATAACCCACCAAACATGCCACATCTTAAATTTCACCAAATGCTATTTCTTTTCAAGTGGTCACTTATGTGAGCCATGTACTTCTCACGTGGCCCTGCTGTGTAAACTTGCACATCTTCATATAGCTTCTCTTTCCACATGATATCTTCTAATACCTTCAAAACTGGAAAGTTTTTATATTTGAAAATGTATTATTGGGAAATGGCAAAAGTGACTCCAAACTAAATGCAAAACTAAAATGTAAAAGATTGTTGATTGATATTCCATACCATTTTGAATGAGAAAAATGAAATGTAATTTAAAATGGACACTGTCTGTGGGTATGAAGGTAATTAAGAAAGAGAAAAGTTCCAAAGAATTTGAACAGTTTGTGTGCAATTATGAATTACCAAGCAGAGACTTTATGGGACACACACATTATAGGTGGGATGGGCATCTTCATGGATGTCACTTATTTTTATGTATCTGTGTCACTATATTTGTTTTGTAAGTCATACTACTTTATAGGATACTACTCTATAGTAGTGTTATTTTGTCCTTATGATTTGCTTCATGTTTTAATTAGATAATTATACTTTGTCTACCAGAAACTTTTTGGCAAGAACAATATTTTATTTTTTTCAGCCACCTTAACAATTTTTATAGCATTTAAATTCCACTTACTGAGGAAATTAGCTTGTTTCCATCCTTTAGTGTTGATATTCTCATCTGTAAACCTTGCTATAATATATTGCCCATCTGGTATTGGCACATAAAAAAATTTCACGTAGATTTGGGATTAAATCTAGCATCAACCCTAAACGGAAACTTTCCCTCCTATCGGGCTGGCAAGTCTTTGTTGTTTGACCTTTTCCTATTAATATAATTTCAGATTTTTTTCAAATTAATTTTCAGCTCATCAAATGTATATTTGTATTATATTTCACAGGAAATTATATGTAATTAATTTTGAAAGTATTGGGGGTTTTGCCTCTTTTAGCAATATTAATAGAGATAATTAGAAATAGAATATCATATAAATGAAGTGCTGTTTAAGAACTCTAGGTAGCACTGTAGTAATCCCAAAGTGGCACTTGCTGAGCAATTTAAAACAAACCTCTCACTTCTAAATATTCCATTTGTATGATGTTCAGAAAAGATTCTTCTGGATTTAATCTGACACTAGCAAGATACCGCCACACAAATGTAACCACTATTAATTTTTTCTTTACTCTTCTACATATGTTTTCGCTTCTACACTTTCCTTTCTGACTTCCTATCCACAAAAAGAGTTGAAAGAATTAGATTTCTCAATTTAGATCATGCCCTGAAAAATCAGGCATCCCTTTGTGATTTCTCATGCCTATAGTTATTTTTTTGTTACCCGAAAATGATTGGAAATTAGCTCACAAGGAAAAAAAAAAACTACTTAAAAAGTGACAATTGAGAAAATCCCAGAATGTTGCTCATCGATCCCAAATGTCTCTTTGAAAGGTTAAATTCTATGTTCTACATGTATAGAGACACCCTCACTCTGGGCAGGTTGTCAGGGAAAATCAGATGCAGGGTGACGTCACTTATTTTCCCTCTGATTCTTAACACTGCCACAAATAGCGCTGAGTAGGCTGGGGTCGATCTGCTCACCGCGAATGGGTGACTTTCCAGCAGCCTTGCAGGAAATTAAAGAACCAAGAAACCAAAGAATCTACTAATTGTGGAAGAAAAACTTCTATGGATAGCTGTGATCTTCCATTATTTTTAAAAAACGGAAAAGAAGCTGAGGGCACAACCATTTTCTGAGCGGAAATGAAACACAGGGCCGCAGACTGTGGCAGAACATCTTTGACACAAGGCCTCAGAGTCTCCTCTTAGACTAACTGTGAATAAGGGATTGTCTTTCTTGGATTACAGGTGTATTAGTCACATGTCCTTTCACTGGAACATGACCCCCAACATCCACAACTTATGGTTTCAGGGGATTCGATCCATGGTCACCTGGCTCCAAGGCAGGACCATCATGGTAGCAGAGCAGAGATGAGAGCAAGGAAACAATGCCAGAGATGAAAGGGATGCAACTGAATGTCCCACATCCACACCTCCACGACCACCCAGACACACCCAGCCGTGCTTCCCTTAGGGGCTCCTAAACCAATCAAGGTGATGCGATGCAGCTTAACCGCCATGACAGTTTGGGATGAAATTACTAAGAGTGTTACCAACTACACCTACCCTGCTTGCTGGCTTCTGTATAGTCCGCAACTTTCGCACCTAAACTATCCATTTTCATTTCAGTGAAAGACTTTTCTTCTTTTGAGTGGTATCTAAAATGTTTATGAAAGTAAGACGTATTGGGTACATATAGCATCGGCAAGTCCCACTTTGGGATTACTACAGTGCTACCTAGAATTCTTAGATATGTAATCACTATGTCCTGCCAACAGGTATTGATAAAAATTTTAAAATGTTCATTCAGTGACTAGGCTGCTCAAAAACTCAGAAAAATTCTTTTCTGGAATCTATCATATAATTGCTACCAGTAATCCTAAGATCTGCTTTTAAGTATAGATCCGTCTTGTTTAGATTTATAATATTTGTGTTTTCAAAGATATAGAACACTGTCAGTTATTGACTCACAAAATTACTAGGACATACGTATTAGTAGCATCACTTCAATTATTTGAAGCAGAGAATTGGACAAGATGCTGGAAACAGATAGCAGGAAGCAACTAACTCTACATTCTATGATTCTTAGGGCTTTTTAAAACTAGTCTACTGGTTCTGATATAAAATCAATATAAATCCTTAATGCACTAGCATCTGCATCTTCTGTGTAGTATCAATTTATCTTAAAAGGACGATCTACTTCCTACCCTATGAATCTGTGAAATGCACTTGACTATAACGATGTACTTCTCTGTCAACCAGCTGTCCAACCCCAGGATGTGACGGAAGTGGCCACGTCACTGGAAACTATGCATCTCACCGCAGGTACCTTATGGCAGGTTTTCATCATCCTGTGCTGCTGGAAATACTTACATTCACTCCTTCTTGGTCAAAAGTAGCTGTTAGGTCAAGTTACAAAGTTAGTGTCGGATTTTAATCCTGTCCAGTTTTAAGTGAAGATGACAGGATGACCATACATCTAGGGGCAGTGGCACCTTTGATCCTGGACAAGACATAAGAAAGATTCAACACCACAAAGCGGAGTGTGCGATGAATCTTTCCATTTACCTTTTTCTTGTTATGATAGCTTTCCTTTGGGTACCAGGTTAGGCTGTCAAGCTAACATCACCTGTCGCTGCTGTGGAAATGGACTGTGTCGGCACTCATGGGCCACCAAATTCTAGAGTTGGAGAATCTCACTGAATGAAACCAGTCATTAAAAAAAAAAAATTTGGCCGGGCGTGGTGGCTCACGCCTGTAATCCCAGCACTCAGGAGGCAGAGACAGGAGGATTGCTGAGTTCGAGGCTTGCCTAGGCTACATAGTGAGCTCAGAGCCAGCCTGAACTACAAAGTGAGACCCTGTCTCAAAAAAAAAAATTTGAGGGCCGGAGGATTAGCTCAGTGGTTCCAGCACCTGCCTCGCAAGCCCAAGGTCCTGAGTTCGATCCCTGGTAACCACATACAATGCTGGGCGTGGAGACTCACACCCAACAGCCATCAATATCACATACCACAGTGCCAGGCATGGTGGCGCATGCCTGTCATCCCAGCACTCGGGAGGCAGAGGCAGGAGGATTGCTGAGTTCGTGGCAGCTTGCCTGGGCTACATAGTGAGCTCAGAGCCAGCCTGAACTACAAAGCGAGACCCTGTCTCAAAAAAAAAAAAATTTTAGTTTACCAGAAATACTTGAAGTGCCCGAATGTCCAGCCTCAGAGCAACATAGCCAAATTCAAACCCAGATTTTTTTTATCCCAGCCCCCGGTCACTAATGATTTAATGTGTCATAAATTCGGCCTCCGGTTGGTTCAGATTTGTGTATGTCACTTAGTATTGTTTTCTTTCTCCTCCCTCTGCAGTGTTTCTGGATGTCCCTTGGCAGATAAGACTCTGAAGTCCCTCATGGCTGCTAACTCTCAGGAGCTTAAGTAAGTCTCAGGACACGTGGCTTCGTTGGTCTTGGTTCCCCCTGGTGGGGCCCCCTTATCACTCAGTATCGGTATGATCAATAAGTGCTCAACTGTCCCTAACCAAGTAATAACAAAGACTCTTTGGGGAGAAAGTTGGAATGGAAACAAAATTGTAATCGGGTTCATTTGTTTGTTTTAGAAGCTTTATACAGTGTATTATAATAACATTTTAAAGAATGATGTAGTTGTTAAATCCAATACTTCTGTCAATTCCAGACCTATGAGGGCATCTCAAGTTACCTGTGTATTAACATTTACTTATTTATTTTATTTTTTTATTTTTTAATTCCAAATTTTTAAATTGTTTGATATTTTATATATAGTATAATCAAAAACTCAAATCTATTTTATACCCTTGATAATGAACCAACACAGAAGTTTGGAGTGGAGTTTTATTGCCAGAAACAGTGAAGAAAACTGCAAAATATACAACATTTCTCAGTCTCAAATTGTTGAGTATTGTCAGGTTAGATTTTAGAAATTATTTTATTGATTACCAGTTTTCTACACTGAAACGTAAGAAAACTGTCTTGATTAAAATCCACCAATTGGCCGGGCGTGGTGGCTCACACCTGTAATCCCAGCACTCGGAAGGCAGAGACAGGAGGATTGCTGAGTTCCAGGCTTGCCTGGGCTCCATAGTGAGCTCAGGGCCAGCCTGAACTACAAAGCGAGACCCTGTCTCAAAAAAAAAAAAAAAAAAAAATCCACCAATTGGGCCAGAGATTTAGCTCAGAGGTTCCGGCGCCTGCCTCGCAAGCCCCGGTAACCACATACAATGCTGGGCATGGTGACTCACGCCCACCAGCAATCAATACCACATACCACAGTGCCGGGCATGGTGGCTCACGCCTGTAATCCCAACACTTGGGAGGCAGAGTCAGGAGGATCGCTGAGTTCCAGGCTTCTCAAAAAAAAAAAAAAATCTACCAACTGAAAAGTGAGATTGACAGAACATCTTATTCAGGTTTTCTAAACTTCTCATTGTTATATCTTAAATACAGCTAATGGCTCTCTTAAATACTTTCTCTAAACATTATTTGAAAAGAGTAGGTAATATATGGAAATTGCACAGACTGAGAAGTCCTATTGCACTATTTAATGTTTATGTGTTTTTTGCTGATGTCAAATAAGCAATAATTTGGGCTTCTATACAAGAAGAAAGAAATTTTGCTGACCCCCCCTTTGTTCAAATATTCAAGGAGAAACTCTTTTTAAAAATACTATTTAGAGCAGGTGGTTGCATAATTACATTACGCTAGTAAAGCACTGTTGCACTAGAACACATTAATAGAAAAAGATAAGCATGCAAAAGTTCCTTACAATAGAGAATACACATTATGTCTTTAAATGATTAACTAATACTCAGTGCAGGTTTCTCCCATTAGCTAGAAGTGAGCTGATTTTCTATTTCGTTTGGGAATACAAAAGCATTTAAGGCCTTTTTTAGCCCATGGACTGGTTATAAAAGTATTTCGTGAAAGTTCATAGCAATTAAATTTAAGAAAAAAGACAGTATTCACAGTCTTTCTTAGATTATTGCTTTTCTCAACTAGAAACTCTTGTGTGGGTGGAGCATAATGTGAAATAATAAATGAAGCAATTTATATAGAAACCCTCAGTAAATAAATATTTTGTTATGGCCTCTGTTTTAACTTATGTTGGGGATTTTTAAATATACATATATATATATATATATATATATGAGTATTTGTACAAATTTTTGTTTTCAAAGTGTACTTTGAAACCCATTCCTAAGCAGCATTCCAAATAGAAGTGTATTCTTCCTTTCTCATCTTTCTGACTCTAAATTTAATGGTTTATTATTTATTGATAATAGTTATGGGAAGATTTTCCCAAAGACCAGCTAACTTAGGCCATGAAACAAGACAGATCAAGGACAAATTATTTAAATTCTCTGATAACTATATTAATACTCCAGGTCTCTTGAGTTCACATATACCACTGTTGTTCGTGTGAAATTAATGGATTCTCATGGTAGGATTGTGTATCAGAGAAAATAAATTATTCATAGGAACAATCTGGAAAAGTGTTCTTCTTACATGAAAGCTAAGAACTTCACATCACGGAGACAGAAGCCTAGCAGTAAGTTGTGGACTGACTTCCAAGTTCCTTCCAATACAAGACTTTTTTTTTAAATGTACAATAAATGGCAACTATTACTTTGTCTATAAGCGTCTCATGGTAGTTTCACATTTAAGGCTTTTCCTCAAAACCGGTTGCTTAAGCAAAACCTGATCATATTTAAGCAAAATTTTAAAAAAGGAAAAGAAAAATACCACCCAAAGCAGCTCAGTCCGTCCAGTTCTACCAGAATGCGTCATACCACCCTTGTCCCCTTCCCCGGCCTCACGGCCCACACTCTGTGTCCCCCAGGTGTCCCACCCCAGGCTGTGATGGCTCAGGGCACGTGACTGGAAACTATGCCTCCCACAGAAGGTAAGCTTGGCCCCACTTTGAGCTCGAAACTAGTGGGGCAGCAGAGGCATGCAGTGAGATCACAAAAGGTTGCGCTGGTTTGTTGTCGTTGTTGTTGCTTGTATCTTTTAGCTTGTCCGGCTGTCCTCGTGCAAGGAAAGGTGGTGTCAAGATGACCCCCACGAAAGAAGAAAAAGAAGACCCTGAACTTAAGTAAGTGCATCGGTGGAGGTGTCAGAGGCCGCCGCTGGAAGAAAGGGTGAAGCCCGGATTGGGGTGCAATTGAGCCAGAGAGAAGATAGATCCTGTTACACATCAGGGCTCCTGAGAAGAGTCAGAGTGGAGCTCTGAGAAAACGTCCCTGTTCGTAGCTGTGTTTACAGCTTTCTTTGACAATGCAAAAGAAAAGAGGGAAGGTGAATCTTCCTGGTGAACTGTGGTGGAACACGGCATTGTGGAGGTGCCGTAGAATGACAACTGTAGCAGCATTTTCCCTGTAATTTTGCCTAAGTGAAACTGTATGTAAATCGAATTTTTCCTCTTAAGAAATATGCTGCTGAGTCTTGGGTAATACACATAAGGTAGACGCAGAAATAATTTTTTTCCCTATAACATCCCCAAATGCAATATTTAAACCTTTGCACACCAAAATTGCAGTGCCACGTGTGTGTGCCACGCAGCCGTGATCAAGGTAGTTAACATTTTATGCTCTGTGACTCTGTCCCAAAATAATTTAAATTAGCGACCCTGAAGTTAAATACTGTAAACATGAATTTGACTTTTAAAATAGCATGAATTTGGGGGCAGAGATTTAGCTCGGTGGTTCTGGCGCCTGCCTCACTTGTGCAAGGTCCTGAGTTTGATCCCCAGTAACCACATACAATGCTGGGCACGGCGACTCACTCCCACCAGCCATCAATACCACATAGCACAGTGTGGGCGTGGTGGCTCACGCCTGTAATCCCAGCGCTCAGGAAGCAGAGACAGGAGGATTGCTGAGTTCGAGGCTTGCCTGGGCTACATAGTGAGCTCAGGGCCAGCCTGAACTACAAAGCGAGACCTGTCTAAAAAAAAAAAAAAAAAAAAAAAGCATGAATTTGACTCCAGAAACATATGGTAAATCAGCTGAGTTCTATCAACCTCATTTTTCCTATGTACAAAACAGGGTAACTCTGTCCTCTGCCTAGTGGACTTGCAGTGAGTATTAAAGAGATAATCCATGGGCCAGGGGTTTAGCTCAAGCAGTACTCCACCTGCCTTGGAAGCACAAAGGCCTGAGTTCGATTCAGGGTATCCCCCCCCCCAGAAAAAAAAGAGAGAGAGAATCCATGAAAATCACTGGGCTCAGACCCTGTGGACCTCTGCTACCAGCGAAGCAGTGGTGTTTGGCCCTGCGGCAGGGTCCTCCACAGCGCCTCCCAGATAGTACAGAAGTCACGGCCCCTCCCCCAGCAGCTAACGTCTCTGCTGTCTCTCTAGATGCCCCGTCATAGGTTGTGATGGCCAAGGTCACATATCAGGTAAATACACATCACACCGCACAGCTTCTGGCTGTCCGCTGGCTGCCAAGAGACAGAAGGAGAATCCTCTCAACGGGACCCCTCTCTCCTGGAAACTGAACAAACAAGAACTCCCGCACTGTCCCTTGCCAGGCTGCAACGGGCTGGGCCATGTAAATAATGTTTTTGTCACGCACAGAAGGTAACATTTTGTGTGTGTGTGTGTGTGTGTGTGTGTGTGCGTGTCATTTTGTTCTGCTGATGTTGTGATTAGTTGTCACCTGGATCGCTTTGGGAATAGGGGATAAAACCCTCCTAAATGTCATCAATCATAGCACTTGAGACATCATAGCACTGAATCTTGCCAAGTAGATAGTTTATTAAACCGAAGAACAAAAAATGCTGTTTTAACTATTTCTGAAAATTCACTACACAGTTTTCAAGTGTTCTAGAGACAGTGGATTTGGGGTTTGTTGATGTTGTTGTTGTTTTAATTGTAAAATATTGCACACACTGCTCTTTTTAAACGGTTCAGTCTTTTAATGGTTCATTCTATTTCCAAGTGGCGTTTATCTGCTCTATTTTGTTGTGCAATTGTAAACTTTCACTTGACATATTTGTATCACTCCCTCCCTCTCACACACTGGCTGAATTTCAGGCAAAAAATGTAATTATTTTGCTGCTAGGAAGATGTGACTCATGCACAGCAGCCAGAAATTAAAAAGTGCAGGGACTGCTAAGAACACAGACAGGGTGTTGGAAAAGCCTATCAGAGCTTCACAAAAACTTAGTTCCTTATCGCTGAGCGCTGTGATTTCAAGTGCTATGATTCCAAACAAGCCCTTGTGGGGCAAGGCCGTCTTCCGCCAGCTTTTTGGTTTGTATTACCCCTAAAGGCAGGAAGCAAGAGGATTCATGATCTGTCTCTCCCACCAGTGAGTCCCTTCCCATCCCTTTCAAATTAATTCTGAGCATTCTGGGAGAAGAGGCAGGAGAAAGCCCCGCCCCCCCCCCAGCAACTTTCTAACAGAGACCCTGTCTCAAAGTGGAAGGCGACCATACTTCAGTGTTCTCTGGGCTCAGTATTGCAAATCAAAAACAAAATGAAGGGGCCGGAGGGTTAGCTCAGTGGTTCCGGCGCCTGCCTCGCAAGCGCAAGGTCCTGAGTACGATCCCCAGTAACCACTTACAATGCTGGGCGTGGAGACTCACACCCACCAGCCATCAAAAACCACATACCACAGTGCCGGGCGTGGTGGCTCACGCCTGGAATCCCAGCACTCGGGAGGCAGAGGCAGGAGGATTGCTGAGTTCGAGGCTTGCCTGGGCTACATAGTGAGCTCAGGGCCAGCCTGAACTACAAAGCGAGACCCTGTCTCAAAAAAAAAAAAAAAAAAAGAAAAAGAAAAGAAAAGAACCCAGTGAAGCTTTAGGAAAACTTCACATTGCTTTATGAGCAGTGCACGAATGGAGCAAAGTTGGGCCAGTTTGACGCTGCTGATTTCTAAAGCAAGAGATGGACGGTAAACGAAGCTTGTCTGGGCCATGACTGGCAGCAGCCTGCCCGATGGAGGCCACAGGTCCTGCTTCAGTGTGTGTCTCTCATTTTTTCCCATCCTGTATAAAATAATTATCACCCATCAGATGTGAGAAAAGTACATGTCCTCTATCGATAGAATTCCCTATTACTATTTATTTTTTACTCTATTGTTTCTCATATTTCACAGAATCTTAAAGTAGAAAAATTTATTCTTCTTTAAAAATACGGTGACTTGCAATTATTAAAGGTCTCCGCACCAGAAGTATTTTCTCCCACTTTACTCAGTACCACAAACAACAGGCTGATGTCATGATTGTTATGTGTGGGAAACCATAGTTTAACTGGCTGATCACAGTCACTTTTACTTTGATCCTAAGTTTGTTTCTACAAAGATATAACACAACCGAAAAGGGAAGAATGGCTTCTTGGAATCACAAAACCATCCGATCTTAGATGATGGGGTAGAGATTTTGTTCACCATTGCGGTTATCCTGTTGGTGCAGTTTAAATAAAAGATGTCATCAAAGGAAAGAAGCCCGCAGAAGAGCGCAAACATTCAATGGTCAGGGTCAGCAGGCGCCACCGTGGGCCAACAGAGCCCGCGAACATGCTCTGTCCAAACACACTGGCAGGAGGCCTTCTTATTCTCCCTTCAGGCTGGAGATATTTTTAAATGAAAAACGTCTTAACAGTTAAAAAAATTAAAAGCATTCCGCCATCCAGACTCAATGTCTCTTGAGAGGAATCGCGAGGTACTTGTGACTTCTGCTGGGTCATGAAGAGCTGACCACACTTTGTATAAAAACAGGAAGAACTATGGGCCGGAGGGTTAGCTCAGTGGTTCCGGCGCCTGCCTCGCAAGCGTAAGGACCTGAGTTCGATCCCCGGTTACCACATATAATGCTGGGCGTGGTGGCTCACGCCTGTAATCCCAGCACTCGGGAGGCAGAGACAGGAGGATTGCTGAGTTTGCAGCAGCTTGCCTGGGCACCATAGTGAGCTCAGGGCCAGCCTGA
>PVIC010041035.1:0-16408 GCA_004025085.1 Thryonomys swinderianus
TCAGGCTGGCCCTGAGCTCACTATGGTGCCCAGGCAAGCCGCCGCGAACTCAGCAATCCTCCTGTCTCTGCCTCCCGAGTGCTGGGATGACAGGCGTGAGCCACCACGCCCAGCATTATATGTGGTAACCGGGGATCGAACTCAGGTCCTTATGCTTGTGAGGCAGGCGCCGGAACCACTGAGCTAACCCTCCGGCCCCAAGGCGTTTCGTTTTGATGTGTGGGGACCTGGTCTCTCAATGTAACCCACGTAGAGGTGGAGTTTTAATAGTGCCGCACCCTGCCTCGTGGTGCCTCTTCCTATGTCACATGACATTGCTATTCTTTTAAAAAACACTTTTTTTTTTTTTGAGATCAAATCTCTGTTACAGTTTAGATCTGTCGTGTCTTCCAAAACCAGCCATGTTGGGCCACACCTATCAATCATCCCAGCGCTTGGGAAGTTGAGGCAGGAGGATTGCTGCAAGTTCAAGTCCAGCCTGGGCTACGTAGTGAGTCTAAGCCTACCCTGAACTACACATACTGAGACCCTGTCTTTAGAAAAGTCCCCCAAAGTGTTCAGGAGCAGGGCTCTGGGAAGGGGACTGGCGTAGGAGAATGCTGTACTTCGTAGATTAATGCTCTGACGAGCTCATGACTGAATGTGCTGTTAGGAGGTAGGGCCTCGTTGGAAGGGTGGGGTCACTGAGGTTCTTGAAGTTGTGGGTATTTTGTCCTGTGGACAAGGAAGTGACTGATACGTTCCCACCACGCAGTCCAGGCTGGCTCAGACTCGCCGTCCTCCTGTGCCAGCCTCCCGAGTGCTGCGGGATTAGGTGCGTGTCACCACGCCCAGCTCTCTTCTCCACCCTCAGTCTCCCTGGTGTGAGATTTTTACAACGGTCATAAAGGCAACTGTAGGTTACTTCAGGACAGACACGTGTGCCTGCCCCTTGCCACCTAGGACTTGTCGCTTATCGTTGGAAAAGTCCCTGCTTGGGTTTCAGGGCAGAAGTCACTCGCTTGCCTTGGTGGGTTTGGGTTTTAAGGTTGTTTTTCTTGGTTCTGGCTTCTTGGTGTCTCTGCTGACCACATGGTCTTTCGAGGCTGGTTAGACCTTGAAACCTCTGGCTCCTGGTGTGTTAATTTCTTAGCCTTCAAAGCTGGTTTACTGTTTAACTTCCATTTCCCAGATGTCTTTGTTTTTGTGGTTTTATTTTGTTTTGTTTCTTTGTACTGGGAATTGAACTCAGGGCCTTGTGCTTGCCAGTCCTCTGAGCTCCCTCCCCGGCTCCCTGATATGTTTGTGAACCCTGGAAGATGGAGTTCAGGAGCAGAGAATTCATGGAGAAAGGACAAGGCAAATTCTTGGGAAAGCCTTCCAAAGAAAACCGTTCCTGTTGTACTTTGGTTCTTAACATTAGCCTGCAAAACTGAGCAAAGAAATTGAAGTTACCCAGGGTGTGGTATTTTCTTGTGGCAACTCTGTTGTGCTCAGAACTCTAGCTGAACAGTACAGTCAGCAGTGCGGTAAGCTCTTTGGTTATTCACCATTCCTTGCCAATCACATGCCAGGCATAATGAGCGAGGACTGCCTGTGAGGACTGAGGGGAAGCACTTTCAGTCTTTGGCACAAAAGCATTTAAATCCTTTTTCTTCAGCCTTGTATGGCTAGGGATTTAGCTCAGTGGTTCCAGTGCCTGCCTGGCAAGTGGAAGGTTCCAAGTTCAATACCCAGTACCTAAAATAAATAAATAAATAAATTACCCACAGCCTTGTGGACTGAACCCACAGTCTTTACACTGAGCTACATCGCCTTAGCACACACCCCACTTTCTCAAGAATGCTGGCGTCATAGGCAAGAGTCAGCACACCGCACACGCCTAAATGCTTATTAGAGCTCATCTTGGGTAACCCTTGGAAAATATCCAAGATCTTCTTGTAAAAGGACCCAAACAATGAAGCAACAAAAACTAAAAAATATAAGGAAAGAATATGTTTTAGTATAAAATTAAGGGACATTATTTGGGGGGTTGTATTGGGGATCAAATCCAGGGATGCTTTACCACTGAGCCACATCCCTAGCCCTTTATTCTTCATTTTGAGACATCATCTCACTAATTAACTCAAGCTGCCCTTGAACTTGTGATTCTCCTGCCTCAACCCCCTATTACAAATGTGGACCACCTTGCTCAGGTAGGAACATGATCATACGTCATACGTAGGAACTTATATTGGACTGAAATCCCGTTGTAAGGAATGTGGCAGGACTTTTAAAATCTTTTCATACCTTGAAGAAGGTAAAACAATGAAGAGTAGAGGAGCGGGTCCAGTGTTCTCCCCCTGAACTCCCAGCTACATGAGAGGCTGAGGCAGGAGGATCTTGGGCAACATGGCAAGACTCCTTGAAAAAAGAAAAAGGAGCAAAGAGAACTCTTTTGTTTGTAAGTGAGATAGTCTCCGTTTTGTAAAACTTTCTTTTTGATACTAGGCATTGAATTCAGGACCTTTGCAATAAGCTCTGCCCCCAGCTCTTTTTAAAATTTATATATTTAAAAAATTTTGAGGCAGGGTCTCACTAAGTTGCCTAGGTTGGGGTCAAATTTGGAATCTCCTGCCTCAGCCTCCTGGAATTCTGGGATTACAGGGAATGCACCACCACATCCAAATTTACACACCAAAAATTACTGTGTAGCCTAGGTAGAGTATAGGTTTTAGGTATTTCATATACTATGATCAAAGCTAATCTCAGGTTATCAGAAGACTTCATGAATGTAATAAATAGTAAACACTTCATATATTTCCTGTTTAATATCCAAATCAGAACTCAAACTGGAGTAAAATCCCATGGATAAGAAGCATAAGGAAGACTTCACTGCATTATTATTATTAATTAGATTTTTTGGAGATGGAGTCTCACTATGTAGTGCAGACTACCTGAGAAAAATCAGCCAGTGAGGTAAAGCTCACCGGCCCCCTTCCCCTCTGATTAACACTGGTCTCCTCCATCCTTTCTGAGTCGCGGTTCCCAAGTCCAAATCCATTTTAGGCTAAGAGCACTTTCCCCACCTGCTAATCTGGCAAAGCGCCGTGCAGATAAAGTTTGTGTGTTACCGCCACCTTGTGGCCACATCTTTTTCCTTAATCAGCGAATCGCTTGAACACACTATATATGGTTTGTTCTTTTTCACATTTTACATCCGATCCATTTGGAGTTTACCTTGTGTACAGTGTAAAGTATGGATCTAGTTTCATTTTTTCCCAGAAGTTGAAACAGTTCTCTTATAATATCTGTACAGTGTATTTATGTCTCCTTGATCTTAAACTCTGTACATTTATAAACTAAATTTCCACGTGAGCCAGGAGTGGTGGGATACCTCTATAATCCCAGAACCCCAGAGGCTGAGGTAGGAGGATCTCTATGAGTTTGAGGCCAGTTTGGGATAGCTACTTTATAAGATCCTGTCTGAGAAGAAGAAAAGGAGAGAAGGGAGAAGAGGAAGTGGATATTCTACTCGTCTATTTCCTGTTGATGCTTCTTAATCACAGAGGCTTTATAGTATGTTTTTATTATTTTTATTTACAGGTATTTACTTATTCATTGTGATACTAGGGTTTGAACCCAGATCTTGGATCTTTGCACTGAGCTATATCCCTAATCTTAATTATTTATTTATAATTCTGAGAACAGTCAAAGGAAAAGTAGGAAATAATATAAATGATATTTTTTAAAAAACCTGTTCAGGGCTGGAGATTTAGCTCAGTGGTTCTGGCGCCTGCCTCGCAAGTGCAAGGTCCTGAGTTCGATCCCGGTAACCACATAGAATGCTGGGCGTGGTGACTCAGGCCCACCAGCAATCAATACCACATACCACAGTGCCGGGCGTGGTGGCTCATGCCTGTCATCCCAGCACTCGGGAGGCAGAGACAGGAGGATTGCTGAGTTTGAGGCTTGCCTGGGCTCCACAGTGAGCTCAGGGCCAGCCTGAACTACAAAGCGAGACCCTGTCTCAAAAAAACCAAACCAAACCAAACCAAACAAACAAGAAAACTATCAACAAAGAAAAGCTCAGGCCCTGACAGATTCACTGTTGATTCTGCAAGAAATTTAGAGACGATTTAATGCTGCTACTTCACACTTTTTAAGGAAATTGAAAGGGACACAATACTCCCAAATTTATTTCTGGGAGGAAGCATTACCCTCATATAAAAACTGAAGAAGGATCCAACCAAAAAAGGAGAACTACAGACCAATATCTCTATTGAACACAGAGACAAAAGTCTTCAATAAGATACTGGCAAACAGAATGCAGTAAATCATGAAGTCCATAACCAAGTTGGATTCATCCTACAGAGAGAGGGATACTTCAGCATACACAGATCAATAAATATAGTACACAGCTGGGTATGCTGACTCACACCTGTAATCCCAACACTTGGTAGGCAGAGGCAGGAGGGTTGCCATGAGTTCAATACTAGCCTGGGCTACATAGTGAGTTCAAGGTCAGCCTGAACTACAAAGCAAGACCCTGCCTCAAAAAACTAAAACACACACACACACACACACACACACATACACACACTATATTAACAGCCAGCGACAAAAATCACATGATCAATTCACACAGAAAAAGCACTTGACAAAGTCCAACACGTATTCATGATTTTTAAAAAACCCTACAGAAATGGGAGTAGATGGTCTTTATCTCTGATACACTCTACTACCAGCAGCCAACATCATATTAAATGTTCAAAAACTGAAAGCTTTCACTCTAAAATCAGGAAGAAGACAAGGATCTCCACTGTCACAACTCTTATTCCAAAATGGCTCTGGAAACAGAGCAATTAAACAAGAGAAATAAAAGGAATAAGGAGAGGAAAAGAAGTTAAGTTGCAGATGAATTTGACACTGTACATAAAAGGCAAAAACTCTACCAAAGGATTTCAAGATTTAATAATCAAATTCTCTAACAGAGCTGAATACAATTTAACACTCAAAATCAATAGTATTCCTGTACACAAAAAACAAACTCACCAAGAGAGGAATTAGGGAAACCACATCTTATGAAATATCTAGGCATCAATCTAAGAAGGAACTAAAAGACTTTTATGGAAAACTACAGCGCTTTTAAAAAAGGAGATTGAAGAGGACCTCAGAAAATGGAAGGACATCCCTTGCTCATGGATAGGAAGACCAATGTAATGAAAATGGCCATAGTCCCAAAATTGTTATTCCAGTTTAATGCAACTGTGATCAAAATACTAATAGCGTATCTCACTGAATTAGAAAATATATTAAAAGTAATATGGAACCAGAAGAAACTTAGAATAGCAAAATCAATTCTGGGCAACAGAGGCAAGGCAGGAGGCATCATAATCCCCAACTTGAAATTAAATTACAAAGCTACTGCGCCAGAGATTTAGCTCAGTGGTTCTGCCGCCTGCCTAACAAGTGCAAGGTCCCTGGTTCAATCCCGGTAACCACATACAATGATATGATATTGGACGTGGTGACCCACACCCACCAGCAATCAGTACTGCACCCCACAATGCTGGGCGTGGTGGCTCACGCCTGTGGTCCCAGCACTCGGGAGGCAGAGACAGGAGGATTGCTGAGTTCGAGGCTTGCCTGGACTACATGGTGAGCTCAGAGCCAGCCTGAACTACAAAGCGAGATCCTGTCTCAAAAGAAAAAAAAAATTTTATTCATTGTATTAATCATGTTACTTATATCTTATTATATGCACACATATATACATACATGTACACATGCATGTGTACTGGGTTTTTTTTTGGTGGTGTGTGGTACTGATTGCTGGTGGGCATGAGTCACCATGCCCAGTATTGTTGTATGTGGTTACTGGGGATCAAGCCAGGGACCTTGCACTTGCTAGGCAGGTGTCAAAACCACTGAGCTAAATCTCTGGCCCAACTTACTCAGCTATTTTATCTTTGACAAAGAAGCCAAATACCTCCACTGTAAGAAAAATAACCTCTTTAATAAATGTTGCTGGAAAAACTAGATTGCTACCTGCCAGAGAGTAAAACTAAACCCATGTCTCTTACCAGCACTAAACTAAAATCAAAGTGGGTACAAAATCTAAATATTAAAACAGAAACAATAAATCTGTTGAAGGAGAGAATAGGTGGAACTCTTGAAAACATTGGCAGAGACTTTGTGAACAAAACCCCAGTTGCACAGGAAATATCACAGAATCAACACCTGGCCTCTCATCTTATTAAAAAGCTTTTGCACATCAAAAGAAACCACCAGCAGAGTGAAGAGGCAATCCACAATGTGAGACAAATTTTTGCAAGCTGTTCCTCAGACAAAGGACTGTATCTAGAATATATAAAGGACTCAAAAAATCATACCCCCTCAATTTAAAGACCCAATCAAAAAATGGCATATAAGGGTCAGGTGTGGTGGCTCATACCTGTAATCCCAGCACTTGGAAGGCTGAGGCAGGAGGACTGCCAGAGTTTAAAGCCAGCCTGGATGACATGGTGAATTAAGGGCAAGTCTGAACTACACATCGCAACCTTGATTCAAAAAACCAAAACAACAACAGTAACAACAAAAACCAAATATGGGCATCTGAAATGGGCACTTCTCAGATGAAGAAGTAGAAATGGCAAATAAATATATGAAGAAAATGTTCAGTGTCACTGGTCATTCGAGAAATGTAAATTAAAATAATGATGAGATTCATCTCAGTCTTGAAAGTGTTAGTTATCAAGAAATCGACCAATAACTGCTGCTGACGGTACTGTGGGGATAAAGGAACCCTTCTCCACTCTTGGTGGGAGTGTAGACTGGTGCCAACAGTGGAAACTGTGAATATCCATCGAAAAACTAAAACTAGCCAGGTGTGGTGGCGCACGCCTGTCATCCCAGTACTCATGAGGCTGAGGCAGGAGGATTGCTACAAGTTCGAGGCCAGCCTGGACCACACATTGAGTTCAAGGGGAGCCTGGACTATGAAGTAAGACACTGTCTCAAAAAACAAAACCCCAACACAACAAAAAAAATCCCACCTGAAACTAGAGATTCCACTCAACCCAGCCATTCCCTTCTTGGTATTTACTCAAGAGAATTGAAAGCATCATGCTGTGTGCATTCATGTTTATAAAAGCCCGATTTGTAATAGTTAAATCCTAGAAACAGCCCAAATGCCCATCAACCAATGAATGAAGAAGATGTGAGCACTATTCTGCCATAAAGATAAGCGTGAGACATTTCTAGCTAAATGGATGGATCTGGAGACCATACGCTTGAGTTACAGTGATTGACACACATATTTAAACATCATATTGTTTCTCTGGTGTGAGAACTGAAGGGGGAGAGCTAAGGATCTAGTTCAGTGGCAACTGGAAGGCTCTGAGTTTGATTAAAAAAGGAAAGGAGAACAAGAGGAATTGAAAGTAGAAACAAGAACCAAATGTATAGGGAAGAAAATGTTCGAATAAGAAGGAGACTAGGGGAGGGAGGAAGGAAAGAAGGAACAGAGAATGAAAGAATGAAGGAAAAATGGAAACAAAGCCTTTTAATTGAAGGAAGGAAGAAGGGAGAGGGGGAAAATGGGAAGAAAGAATCAAGACACATCATATACAGATACAGATTCCCTGTGATGAATGGGATCCTTATGTACTTCCAAAATATACCAATAAAGGTTTTGCTTAAAATATAAATAACTAGAAAGGGACTGGGCTGGGCTGTCAAGGAAATCAGTAGAAAAAGTAAACACATCACAGTTGTGGTCTTCTGGGACAAAGATGTGATGGCCAGGCCTCCATGCTCCCTATGGGCTGAGTGGTAAGTAGAATTATACTGTAATTGGTATCACCTGGTCCAGAAGGTGGTCCAGACAGACCTTAATCATCCAGGTGGGGGACCAGAGCATCCAGACCCATCCTGTTCCAAAATGGCTCTTCTTCCCATGGACGCTTGCTGCTGCTTCATGACCCCCGTCCTTATTGGACCAATATTATCTAAGCAGCGGTACTTGTTATCCTATTGGTTGATCATAGTTTGACCTGTATCGTACCCACATTGTGACTTTGCTGTATAAATTGCCCCTGACAAAGGTCTTCCATGCCAACCCATTTCTGGGCCCCCTCCTGTCTCTCAGGACCAATTCTTCTTCCCCAATAGGCCTTTCCTGCTCTTAACCTCCTTCGAAACTCATTCCTCAATTTCCAGGGACCCTGGAGGTATCTGACATCAAGCGGGCGGAGAATTTTATTTTCCCCTACACTGGTAGGAGGATCACCATGAGTTTACACCTGGCTACATAGTGAGACTCTGTCTAGAAGCAAAGCAAAGCAAAGCAAAAAAAAAAAAAAAAAAAAAAAAAAAAAAAAAAAAAAAAAAAAAAAAAAAAAAAAAAAAAAAAAAAAAAAAAAAAAAGTCTTCCAAGAGAAAATTGAGGGTGTAGCTCAGTAGTAGTGTGAGGTGCTCTTGCTTGGCATGCTCAAGGTCTTGACTCAATCCTTAGTACTGAAGAAACAAACAAACAAAATGTCTTCCAGAGCAATCTTGTCAAGGTGTTCACTGAAGAAAATTAGTCTCTAGCATCCAAGCATTTGATTAGTTTGGCAGGACCTCAAGATCCTCCTGCCTCACAGACCTGGCCACTGTAGCATATTCCTTGACTACTAGGTGACATTTGGTCCAGAGGCTCTCATAGTCCTTTTACTTGGTAATGAATATTACATCTGAAATTTTGACTTTGTCTCTGATGCCCTTTATATTTGACACATTACATTTGGGCAGAAAGGAGTCAGGCGTGCAGGAGGCTGAGGCAGGAGGATCACTGTGAGTTCAAGGCCAGCCTGAACTACAGAGTGAGACTGTGTCTCTAAATAAATAGTCTCAATACGTAGCCCCTGTTGGCCTTGAAGTCAGATCCTCCTACCTCAGCCTCCGGAGTGCTGGGATCACAGGTGTGTGCCACCAAACCTGGCTTTAACTTTATATACTTTTGGTCCTTGAGCAATCTTGGGTGATGTCATGGCTGATCATCAGGGCTGCAGGTCTTGGTGACTCGGTGCCTAATCAAGGCAGTGTAATTAATGTTAATCCAGGTGTGTTCATGGAGAGAAGTGAGAGCAAATATAACCAAGTTCCTCACCTGGTTGTATTGCCGCTTATCAGCTGGCACCTCTAGTTGTTGGCAACCACACAGCAGATCCTGAAGGTGGTTTTACCTGCTCTGTGTGGGTTGCACTGAGTCGTGCCTGGGCTTGGATGCCATCCGATTGAAACCAGGCCTGTAGTTCTTGGGAGGAATTTGCTCAGAGCTGCCTGAATCTGCACATCTGTGAATCAGAGAAGTCAGTGCTGAGGCTGCTCGCGCCGGGCTTGGTCTCCTACTGATGCGTGGACTGAAACTTCAGAAACTGTGACTCTCAGAAGCCTGAGCTCCTGTAAGTTGCAGTGTCAGCAATTTTTTTGTCCCAGCAATGAAGAAGTGGCCAAGACAGACTCAGCATCTGTAACTTTGTTTTTCTTTGTAGTACCAGAGATTGAACCAAGGGCCTTTGCACTGAGTTGCACCCCTATTTTTAACTTTTTTTTTTTTGAGACAGTGTCTCTAGGTTTCCCAGACTTTAACTTAGAACTCTCCTGCCGTAGCCTCTCAGAGTCCTGAGATCACAAGTTTGCAGCGCCACACCCCAAACCTAGTTTGGATCCTTTGACCAATGTCTCCCTCCCCCTCCTCAACAACTAGGCATTATTTTCTTTGCTTCTGTGAGTTCACTTTTTAGACGCTATTAATAAATGAGATAGTACATTTGCCTTGCTTTGGCTTATTTCTCTTAGAATAGTGTCTTCCAGGTTCATCCATGTTATTGTAAGTAATGAGATTTCTGAGGTAATCATGAGGCCGAGGCAGGAGGATTGGAAGTTCAAGGCCAGACTGGGCAATTCGGCTAGACTTTGTCTAAAAACAAAAAGAACAAACTGCAGAGGAAAATCGAATTTGTAAAACCTCCCCTCCCTCGTTGTTTAACTGTTAAGTTCACTGCAGAGCCTCAGAACACAACCGCTCACTCAGGCTTAGAAGTTCCTTTGTCCTTAAAGAGGATCGTTATACTTGCTTCTCCTTATAGGTGGAAATCTGTGTGCTGTTCTAACCAATGGGGTTGTAGTCTGTTGCAACCAATAGAATTGCTAAACCTAACCTATGAAATGATACTAAGTGTAACTCCGCCCCTAATTTCAAGAACATTATGTAAGGAAGGAATAAAAGCCGAACTTCAGCAGCGAAGGCCACCAGCGTCTCGGCGGAGAAATCCCAGGCTGGTCTGCGGGCGTTTGAATCAAGCTGCACATTTTACCTTCAAACCTATTTTTCTCGGACTGGCTGCGCCGAGCTGCGCACACTAGCTGGGATTCTGCTGCTTCAAAACCACCACTAAAGGACTAGGGATGTAATCCAGCACTCTCTGGGTTCAACAGCCAGGACCAAACAAATTGTGCAGCAAAATACAAAGATTTGGGCCGAAGGGTTAGCTCAGTGGTTCTGGCACCTGCCTCCCAAGCCCAAGGACCTGAGTTCGATCCCCGGTAACCACATATAATTGCTGGGCGTGGAGACACGCCCACCAACAATCAACACCGCATACCACAATGCCGGACGTGGTGGCTCACGCCTGTCATCCCAGCACTCGGGAGGCAGAGACAGGAGGATTGCTGAGTTCGCGGCGGCTTGCCTGGGCACCATAGTGAGCTCAGGGCCAGCCTGAACTACAAAGCGAGACCCTGTCTCCAAAAAGCAAAAAACAAAAACAAAAACAAAAAAACACAAAGATTTGCCAGTATCCATCATTTCAATAGATTAATAAAATGATGATTGCATGTACAAATGTTGACAAAATGTTGGCAAATCAGTATTGTAAATAACTTTACTAATTCCACAAGGTCACCAACTGAAAACAGCAGCAAAAATGATTAAGGGAATAACTTTAGAACTACTGTTGAATAGATGAAGACTGCCTAGTATAAGTGCTATTTCATGATGTAGTATGAAAAACCTTGAATTTATAAGACCCATGGTCAGGAGAAATACAGATTTGAAGAAAAAAGATCTCAAGTTTTGCAAAACACATCAGTACGTTAGAAACAAGAATCAACTGAGTGTTAAGTATTTTAACATAGGTTCAGCATTATGGTGCATGCCAGTAATCCTAGTACTCCGTAGATTGAAGCAGGATGATCATAAATTCAAGACCAATCTGGGCTATCTAGCAAGTTCCAGGTCAGCCTGGACGACACAGAGACTCTGTCTCAAACAAACAAACTAATCTAAAGCCTGTATTAAGTCTGTAATTTCTACTTGAGGCAGAAGAATCTTGAGTTCAAGGCCAGACTGGGCAATTTAGAGACCCCCGGCTTCTCAGAAGAAAAGAAGGGGGAGGAGAGCTGCTCAGTGGTAGAGGGCGTCCCCAGGGCTCCGAGACTGGGAGTGGGGAAGCCGAAAGGACACACCAGTCATTTCCACGTTTGGAAGGTTGCAGGGGGAGCATCACCGCGACTTCAGGTCAGCTGGGTTTACATACCAAAACTGTCTCTAAAGAACAAAATGTACTGAGTTTTGAGGTCACCGAATGGACTGGCAGCTTTTCAGCAGAGCAGAAATAGTGAGCAGCTGTAGGAACACGGACGGGGCAGAAGTCTTCGAGGACATCCCGTGAGGGAGTCTCCACCTCCAGCCTCGCCTTCCGGTTTATTCCCAAGGGAAACGGCGCACTGGGCGGTTCCACCTCCAGCTCCCTTGGCTCGAGGCCAGGGTCTAACCTCAACTATGGCCTCTGGGGCCCGTTTCTCCTTCCACATCCATCCCAGAGTTGAAACCCGGGCGCAGCCGCACCCACTCCGGACCTGACCCTAATTGCTCTGCCTAACGGAGCGCACCGCGGCCAACCCCACCCCGCACCGGGAACTTCCGGTTCAGCGTTCGGAAGAGGAAGTGACGTCAGAAAGAAGTCGGTCTTTTCCGGTCTGGCTCCGCGCGGTCAAGTTCTTTTTTTTTTTCATTAGTGGCGGTCGAGCTAAAACGGCTTCGGTGAGGCGGGGCGAGGGAGCCTTGCGGGCGGCGGGCGGGGACGGTGTGATGGGAGTGTGCCGGGCCGCCCCGCAGCCGCCTCGGAGAGGCCGGGCGCGCTCCTTTCGCGTCCGCCGGGCCGCGCGTCCTTCGGGCCGCGGAGTCGCCGAGGCCGCTGGGCGGTCGCCGCCGAGGTCCCGCAACGGCCTTTTGTGAAGCATTCTTAAGAGCTTTTCGTTAGGGTCTTCTCGAACGTAGTGCTTGGCTCTTTGAAAATCTGTAAAGTAATCTTTTGGAAATTTTTGTCAATAGGAAGCGAACTTTCGCCGCTGGCGTCCGGCCGAGCGTGCGTCGGTCCGCCTCCGACCCTGCGATTCCGACGCGTCCTGGTGAGCACTGCGGGGAGTTGGCTCGAGCGGGCTTCTTACTCTAGTTTTTTGGAGGCAAACGCGTGTTCTTTTTTGTTTGATTTTTTTTTGTGTGGCCCGGATTTACTTTTTGAAACATGACATTTAGGGAAAAAAAAGGCTGCTTTCTTAAATAACCAGGGTGTTGAGAGTTCTGCACGTAGCTTCTGCGGAACGCGCATAGCGTCAGTAAGGGACAAAGAGAACCCCACGGAGCTTCAGAACGAGTTTCTAGGGAGCAAGGGGGGTTATTACACCCAGAATTACATTTGGACTTAACGTGTGCTTTCACCCAGAAAAATAAAATACTTGGGAGCAGGAGGGTGTTCTTCACCTGTCCAGGGAAACGAACCCGTGTACCTCATGTGTCAAGCCCTGCTACCGAGCTACTCCCAGCTCATGGTGAACTGTTTGATAAAATGCAACTTGCAGACTGTGGAAGTGATACTCGCTTGTTCTCCTTTTTTCTCTTCTCTTTTTTTGTTTTTTGCTGTACTGGGGATTGAACCTAGGCCTTAACACTGAGCCACATCCCGAGCCCTTTTAAATTTTCTTTTTTTTAATTTTGAGACAGAGTCTCCCTAAATTATCTAGACTGGAGTCCAAATTGATCTTCCTCCCACAGCCTCCCAGAGTGCTGGGATTACAAACATGGGCCACCATACCTAATACTTGAGTTTTAAATGTTTGGTGATGTAGTTTCTCTAAATACATTACTTTATTAAAGCCACAATACAAACTCAGTGGAGTGGATGTTGCCTGTAGTTCCAGTATCTATGGTATCTGAGACAGGAGGTTGGCAAGCCTGGAAAACCCGGCCCCTTCACAGAACATGGGGCCTAAAGCCTCAGTGCTATTAGTTGAACCAAGAAAATAGGAAATATTAATATCTACATGTAAAAAAAATCTCCATTATTCAAAAATAATGCTTTTGAATTTAACAGTTTCATGTATTACTATTGTTTGTCTTAGTGTCTTTTAATTTGGGACCTTTTTTTTTTTTTTTTTTGAGACAGGGCCTGGCTTTGTAGTTCAGACTGACCCTGAGTTCACTATGTAGCCCAGGCAAGCCTCGAACTCAGCAATTCTTCTGCCTCTGTCTCCCGAGTGCTGGGTTGACAGGCATAAGCCACCACGTCCTGCACTGTGGTATGTGGTATTGATTGCTGGTGGTGATTGTATGTGGTTACTGGGGATCGAACTCAGGACCTTGCCTTGCGAGGCATGTGCCGGAACCACTGAGCTAAATCTCCGGCCCTGGAACCGTTTTTTTCTCCCTTACATTGTCTGGTGTGAGGCTGTGCTGGGGACAGACGCAGAACCTTTGAGTATGCTAGTTAATTGCTCTGCCACAACTGTACCCAGCCCTGTGTTGTCACTTTGAAGTGTTCTTTTTGTTTAGAATCACCCATTTGGGTATTTCACCTCAGTGTTTTCATGGCGCTGGGGACTGAACCCAGAGTCTTGTTTGGTCTAGGTAAGTGCTCTATCACTGAGTTGCATCCCTAGCCGCTTCATATTCTGCTGTTTAAATGTTTCCTCTAGTTCTTGTATGTAGTGTAAACTGTTAGTGTCTGAATTGTTGATTAAAGTATTGTGAAAAATTTCAATGGAGAGCTGTTCTCAGGAGCTTGTAAATGAACGGAGCAGGCTGACATCTAGCCAAGGAGAGATCTGTTATAACAAATGGATGAGGTGTGGGTAGAGAATAACATGGTGTTCATATGGGCATAAGTTAATGATCAGGTCAAGGCCAGAATGTCCCTTCTGGAAGGGAATTGGGAGGGTAAGAAACACCTTCACAGATTGGCTGGCATGGGCAAACATTGCTCCCAGGTTTGGCACTGGAGTCATTTTCTGTGTTGGGTGTGAGGTGGAAAAATGAATAGACTGGTATATAAATGACAGGAAAATTAAGTGCTATCTATTGAAATTATGTAAATCAAGGTAAAATATTGGCCTATAATCCCATTTACCTGAGATGCTGAGGTAAGAAGATGGCAAGTTCAAGGCCAGTCTGTGTAACACAGTGAAACTGGATCCCTGGACAGAAAAATACAGGACAAAGCATGAATGTCTCTTTAAATTATGAAGAAAAAATTGATTTGAGGAATTAAAATCAGTCTGGACATTCACTACTGTTAATTATCTATCTTAGGAGATGTTTTTATCCACAGTCAGATCCCGAGTTGTGGGCTGGGGATTTAGCTTAGTGGTTCTAGCATCTGCCTGGCAAGTGCAAGGTCCCAAGTTTGATCCCTAGTACCATATATCACAGTGCTGGGCATGGTACATGCTGGCTCACACCTCTAATCCCAGCAATCAGGAGGGAGAGCCAGGAGGGTTTCTGAGTTTGAGGTTTGCCTGAGCTACATAGTGAGCTTAGGGCCACTCTGAACTACAAAGCGAGAGCCTGTCTCAAAAAAAAAAAAAAAAAAAAAAAAAGAATCCGAGGGCCAGAGATTTATCTCAGTGGTTTTGGCACCTGCCTAACAAGTGCAAGGTCCCTGGTTTGATCCCCAATAACCACATATAATACTGGCATGGTGATTCACACC
This sequence comes from Thryonomys swinderianus, assembly GCA_004025085.1. Classification (NCBI taxonomy): domain Eukaryota; kingdom Metazoa; phylum Chordata; class Mammalia; order Rodentia; family Thryonomyidae; genus Thryonomys; species Thryonomys swinderianus. The sequence continues at coordinate 14,994 of PVIC010041035.1, forward strand.
CACCAGCAATCAGCACCACTTACCATGATGCTGGGTGTGATGGTTCACACCTATAATCCCTGCACTTGGGAGGCAGAGGCAGGAGAATTGCTTTTTTAAAAAATTTTTTATTTTTTGGTGGTGATACCAGGGATTGAACTCAGGCCCTTGTGCTTCCAAGGTAGGTACGGTACCATCTGAGCTAAATCCCTGGCCCCTGGATTGCTGATTTTGAGGCTTGGTTGGGCTCCATAGTGAGCTCAGGGCCAGCCTGAACTACAAAGTGAGACCCTGGCTCAATTAAAAAAAAAAACACAAAAACTCTAGTTGCTTTATTTCCCCAGTCAGCCTTGGTTCTTATTCCTGTCCAAACCAACCCTTCATTTCCTTGAATGAATATAGAAAGTAGTGATGATGAACCTTTGAAAATTTTCAGTGGCAACAGACAGCCCACTGCGGCCATGTATGCCATAGACTGACCACCACTGGTCTAGAGTGACTGCTCCTCAGAGACTTCCTACGGGCACTCACACATTTAGGGAGTTGGAAGTCACTTCTTGGGAAAGTAACCAGAAAACTCACCTGCTGAAGGAGCTGTGTGACTTGGCAGTGTCCATGTTCTCTGGCTACTGAAGGGGCCTAAGAGCTGAGTGAATGTGGTGAAACATGGATGTGAGCTCTGATGCTGAGCTTAATGAGGGTGTCCATGTTCACTGGAGGAGCAATCTGAAGAGTCATTGGCACGTGCATACTTGTGTCACGCAAAAGTAATACATGTTGACATGTGTCAGTGCATGTTTATGTGTATTCCAGTGTTACATGTAATGGCCCTAAATTAGAAACAGCCTAACTTGGGATCAACAGAATAGTGGGTAGATTGTTGAGTACTTATCAAGACTCTATAGTAGTGGTGGTGAACTTTTTACAGCTTTCAGTGATACTAATAGCCCACTAGGTATGGGTGTCATAGGTTCGGCACCACTGCTCTATTGCAAATAAAATAAATGAAAGATAGATGGAAAGAAAATGGATGAACTTTATCTTTTTTTAAGGGAAGAGAGACAGTGTCTCCTTTTGTAATGTAGACCTGTCTTGAACTCAGGTAGCCCCAGCTGATATCAGAGTCATATTGTGTGGCTCAGCCCCCTGAGTGCTGGGATTACAGGCATGAACCACCATGCCCACCTCAAACTTTCCAATTTTTTTTTTTTTTGCTTTTTTTTTTTTGGAGACAGGATCTCGCTTTGTAGTTCAGGCTGGCCCTGAGCTCACTATGGTGCCCAGGCAAGCCGCCGCGAACTCAGCAATCCTCCTGTCCCTGCCTCCCGAGTGCTGGGATTACAGGCGTGAGCCACCACGCCCAGCATTATATGTGGTTACCGGGGATCGAACTCAGGCAGTTCGCAAGGCAGATCGCAAGGCAGGCGCCGGAACCA
>PVIC010041036.1:0-16512 GCA_004025085.1 Thryonomys swinderianus
AAGAGATAGAAGCCAAAAAGACTGGTAGTAAGCTTAATACAATGAACATTCTATAGATGAATGTTTTCTGTCATACTCTGAGCTACTATAACAAACATCATAGACTGGGTGACTTAAGGAACAAGCATTTACTTCATAGTTTTGGAGGCTGAAAAGTTCAAAACAGAGGTGTCTGCAGATTCATGTCAGAAGGAGGCTCATCCCTCGTTCATAGAGGAGCATTTTCTCATTGTGTCCTCTGATAGTAGCAACAGATAGTAGGAAGCTCTCTGGGCCTCTCTTGGGAGCTCTACCTTCCTGACCTAATTATCTCTCTCTCTCTCTCTTTTTTTTTTTTTTGAGACAGGGTCTCGCTTTGTAGTTCAGTCTGGCCCTGAGCTCCCTATGGAGCCCAGGCTAGCCTCGAACTCACAAAAATCTTTTTGCCTCTGCCTCCCAAGTGCTGGGATGAAGGCATGACCCACCACACCTGGCATTGTGGTGTGTGGTTCCTGGGGAATGAACTCAGGACCTTGAGTTTGCAGGGCAGATGGCAGAACCACTGAGCTAAAGCTCTGGACCAAATTACCTCTTAACATATCATACGGGAGATGGAGTAGGATTTCAACACATGAATTTTGGGAAACTCATTGGGTCCATCATAGAAGGAACGATGGAAAATTAAGACTAGATTTGGTTGCAAGTGACAAAATACCTGTGGCTTTAACAACAAAGAAAATAATTTGGCTTCACATAAAAGGAACCTGAGGACATCAGTCCAAGACTTACGTGGCTCCCTAAAGACCCTTACAATGCAGCCTCTTTCTAATTCTCTTTCTCATCATCCTCAGGTTTTTGGCCCAAGATGGCAGCTAAAGTACCAGCCATTCCATCCAAGTTTATTCCCATGTTAGAGCCTTACTCTTCTCCCAAGAAGCCATCTGGTGCCTCTTTTTCATCTTCACATCTGAGTTGTGGAATGCACTTGGTCGCCTTCTCAGAAGGCTCCTGTCACCTCTTGTCAACCTGCCTTCCTTTCCATTTCTCATTTGGTCTCTGCCTGTACTGACTGTGTGACTTGCGTGGCCTTGAGCGAGTTCCTTAACCTCTTTCTTCCTCAATTTCTTCACGAGTCAAATAGTTCCAACAGCACCCACAGGAAGGTTACACTTCTAATTCCTGGGGATGGTGGGCTCTGGAGAGGAGGGAGGCATTATCACTAGAGCCTAGAGCAAGAGTTTAGGACTGAGTGGGATCTCCATAGTATTTGTGGAATTAATGAAAATACTATGTCAGTAAATTGATCTCGCCTCTACTCAATCTTAGGACATTGCTCAACATTAAATCCAGGGAAACATCCGTTTGAGAATCAAATCAGTTGGACACTCCTTGCTTTGAGTGGGCGAGGGAGGGGAAACTTTTCTCTAAATGTCGCTAAATTTTAGCCCCCCAAAAGGGGAAAAAAATTTCTTCCTTTTCAAGTCAGTTCTTTTGAACCTCTGGTTTGTAAGGGAGATAAATAGAATCAGGTGGGAGTGGGAAGAAAGCTACTGGGGGGAAGGCTGAGGTGGATTTTATAGGTGGGTGAAGCAGATCTCTCAAATGTCCATTATCTCTGGCCTCCGAGGATCTCTACAGCCTTGTTAGTTCTTGGGTAAGACTTTCAAGAGTTCTATGAGTGATTTATCCACTGTCAATTGCTGCAGGGACTTCAGAATGTGAAGGTTCTGGATTTGGCCCCATTGATTAAATTTGTAATTAACGTTCCACGCAAAGGGCTCCTGCGTGGTGCAGGGGGATGCTGCTGCTCCCGGGAAGCTCTGGAAGACCCAGGGTTGAGTCAGTGCCAAACCCGCCTCCAGCACAACAAGGGTGCATAGGTCAGATTTGGCAGTACCTGGAGGGAGGAGATCTTACCTGTAGGTGGAGAGTCAGGACAGGGTTGCTAAAGCTGGGCATTTCTAGTAATGTTATTGCCTGAGGGTGTTGCAGATATATTTCTTTTTTTTTTTTGCTTTTTGAGACAGGGTCTCGCGTTGTAGTTCAGGCTGGCCCTGAGCTCACTATGTAGCCCAGGCAAGCCGCGAACTCAGCAATCCTCCTGTCTCTGCCTCCCGAGTGCTGGGATGACAGGCGTGAGCCACCACGTCCGGCATTGTGGTATGCGATGTTGATTGTTAGTGGGCGTGTCTCCATGCCCAGCATTATATATGGTTACCGGGGATCGAACTCAGGTCCTTGCGCTTGCGAGGCAGGCGCCAGAACCACTGAGCTAACCCTCCGGCCCCAGATATATTTCTTTAAAAACTCTCTTAGCTCCTGGTACCTCTATTTTTTTTTTTAGCCATATCTTTTATTACCCCTCAAAGTAGGTAGAGTGGCAATACTCTTGCATTGTGAAGAATTACTAGGCAGATTAATTAGCTTTTCTTTTTTTCTGTTTCTTTCTTTTTCTTTTCTTTTTTCTGTATACTGGAAATTGAACTCAGGGCCTTTGTACTAAACTACATCTCCAGCCCTTAAAGTTTGTTTTAATGTTTTTATTAGTACATATTTGCAGTACATAATGGTTACTTTCACTGTGGAAAGTTGATACATGTACATAATAACACATCTTAATTTTTCTTATGTCCCCTTCCCCTCTCTCCTTTCCCTTTCCATCTTGGTTCCTTTTCCATTTGCAAAAGATCTATTTCCCTGTGTTCTTACTTATCTTTTATTTGTTTTGTTTTTTTGAGACAGGGTCTCACTTTGTAGTTCAGGCTGGCCCTGACCTCACTATGTAGCCGAGGCAAACCTCAAACACAGCAATCCTCCTGCCTCTGCCTCCCGAGTGCTGAGATGACAGGTGTGAGCCACCATGCCGGCACTGTGGTATGTGGTATTGATTGCTGGTGGGCGTGAGTCACCACGCCCAGCATTGTTGTATGTGGTTACCAGGGATTGAACTCAAGATTTTGTGGCAGGCACTGGAACCGCTTAGCTAAATCTGCAGCCCCCCAGGCCTCTAGTTTTATAAATGGTATAGTTGACACACAGAAGCTAAGAAGCACCCAAGCCTATATGGTGAGGGACAGATACAAGATTTAATCCAAGGCTATACCTGTAATCCTAGCACTCAGGAGGCTGAGGCAGGAGAATCACTGTGAGTTCCAAACCAGCCTGGGCTACATAGTGAGACCCTATCTTGAAACAGCAGCAGCAACAACAATAAAAACAAAAACAAAAACTTGTGCTTTTAACCACTATGCACAATGCCTACATATGTGATTCATAGTGCCACTGAGGAGCATCCCAGGCCTCAAACAACATTGCTCCATTGGTGGAGTAGAAGGTAGCATAGCTGCCTTCCAAATAGTTTTGCTATCAAATATGTTCTCTGTGGTCTAGTGTGACAATTTCTTTAGAAATAAAAATGTTAAATTTCATCCGGTTTTTCTCTTGTCCTAGAGATTGAACCCAGGACATTTTCACAGCGCTATGCCCTCAGCCCACCTACTCCTACCTTTTAAAATTTTTAAAACAAGGGCTTGTAAAGTTCCTAAGATGTTCAGGCTGGGCTTGAACTTGTGACCCTCCTGCCTCAGTCTCTCACAATGATTCATTTGTTATAGGCATGTAGCACTACACTCAGCTCCCTATTTATTTTTTATTTGGAGCTAGGGTCTTGCTAAACTGCCTGGGCTGGGCTTGAACTTGCAGTTCTCACACTTCAGCTTCCCAAGTAATAAGGTGATACACAAACGCAGGTTTCCTAAGGGTAGCAGGCGGCCTATGTGTGTGCAGTAGGCGGCAATCCTCAGGGTGCAAGGGACCACGATAGCTAGAGTGAGCAGGCCCCTCTGGAAGCAGCAGGTTGTCGGCTGGGGGCGATGCCAGGACACTTTTGGTTGTCACAGCAGGTGAGGAGGATGGCAGTGACGTTGGTGGGTACAGCAGGGATCCTGCCAAACATCCCACAGCACAGAGGAGAGGCCCCAGCAGCCCAAATGTCCAGCAGGCCCAAGACTGAGGAGCGCTTGACTTACAGGAATTGGATACGTGTATCAGCTTTCTTTCAGCAATGGCATTACTAGGGCTGCAAACGCGTCCTAATGAAGACATTTTAAAAAGCAATCAGAAATGTCTTGTTTCTCCAGATTTAGCTTTGGCCCTCGATTTTGTGATATTCAGTTAAGGTTTTCAGTAAAAGAAAAAAAATGACTGGATCTGATTTACATTTTAGGTTTGTACTTGTAGCTGTCAGGAGAAGGAGGTAAAGAGGACAGGAGTGGAAGAACTTTAATGCAGTCACTGCCTTGTAGAGGGAGGAAGGGCAGTGAGGATAGGGAGGATCCACAAATGGAAGGGCAGTATATATTTATTTGCTGCAGATAGCTGCATTAGTGCTCACAATGCCAAGAGCTGATTTAAATTATGTAGCCTCTGCTGAGCACATGGGGTAATGTTAGCACTTGAGAGGCTGAGGCAGGGGGATCACTAATTCTAGCTAGTTCAAGGCCAACCTGGACTGCACAGTGAAACCATGCCTCAAAAGCACAAACAAGGGGCAGAGATTTAGCTCAGTGGTTCCTGCACCTGCCCAGCGAGTGCAAAATACCTAGTTAGATTCCTGGTAATCACATACAACAATACTGGGCCTGGTGACTCAAACCCACCAACAATCAGTACCACATACCACAAAGCCGGGCATGGTAGCTCATGTCTATAATCCCAGCACTCAGGAGGCAGAGGCAGGAGGATTGCTGAGTTTGAGGCTTGCCTGGGCTATATAGTGAGCTCAGGGCCAGCCTGAGCTATGAAGCGAGACCCTGTTTAAAAAAAAAAAAAGAAAAAAGAAAGCTAAATATAAAATCATCCTATGACCTAGCCATTCTACCCCCAAGTCTATACTCAGAAGAGTCAAAAACATGGACTCAGATGTTTGTGCCACAATGTTTATTCCACATTATTCACCAAGGGTGGAAATAACCCAGGCATTCATCAACAGATGGACAAATGAGCAAAATGTGGTTTACACAAGCAAAACACTACTATTCAGCTGTCATAGTTTGTTTTCAATTTTTATTTTATTAGCTCATGTTTGCAGGACATAATGATTGGATTCCTACTGGGAACTGGTACATGTACATAACACAGGTTCACTCCTTCAGCCCCTTCCCTCTCTTCTGCCCCTCTCCTTTCATCTCTTGCTACAATATGGATGAAAACACTATGCTAGGGGCATAAGCCAGACACGAAAGAACATTTACAATTGTCGTTTCCATGAACCATCTAGAATTGATCAAATCATAGATGAAAGTAGATCAGAGGTCATGTGCTCTGAGGGGAAGGCCAGTGGGACAGTAATTGTTTAATGAAATTGTTTTGGAAACAGTGGCATTGGCAGTAAAATATCATGAGTGAATTAAAGTCATCAAGTTGTACACTTAAAACTGGAAAAAATTGGGCCGGAGATTTAGCTCAGTGGTTCCAGCGCCTGCCTCGCAAGTGTAAGGTTCTGAGTTCGACCCTGGTAACCACATACAATGCTGGGCGTGGTGACTCACACCCACCAGCAATCAGTACCACATACCACAGTGCCAGGTGTGGTGGCTCACACCTGTCATCCCAGCACTCGGGAGGCAGAGGCAGGAGGATTGCTGAGTTCAAGGCTTGCCTGGGCTACATAGTGAGCTGAGGGCCAGCCTCAACTACAAAGCAAGACCCTGTCTCAAAAACAAAAAAAAAAAACAAAAAAAAAAGGAAAAAATTGCAATAAAAAGGCCAAAGGAACCTAGTTGTGTGATACAACCATGATTCTGCGATAGGGAGAATGTGAGGATTAGGCAGGGGAACTAGATGCTGTGACAGATGGGGTGATTTCATACAGGAGGTCAGGTTTAGAGGAAAGTTACCTGCAGGAAACAACTTAAGATTTCACAAGTGAATGAGAAGATACTCAACATGATAGTGCACGTCGGTAACTCCAGCACTCAGCAGGCCGAGGCAGGAAGATTGCTGTGAGTTCAAGACCAGTTTGGACTGCACAGTGAGTTCAATGTCAACTGGAAGAAACCTTGTCACAAACAAAACAAGCACAAGAGACGATAGATTATCAGTAAGCTCTGAGTCCTTTTCCTAAAGGACCCTAGTTTATAATGCCACGCCTAGTTCATAATCTTGACTGTTAGTAAGTGGCCCTGTGACCTTGGGACCTCTCAGAGTCTGAGTCCAGCCTTCTTCTCTGTAAACTGGCACTCCTAATGGGTACTTGCAGGCTACGGTTGTTGTAAGGGTTCAATTAGTGAATGTGTGTGATCTGTTCCAGCACTTAGTAAACATTGTTTGCAATCCTTACGTTCATTTTCGTGAAAGTGAATATTGTGGAAAACAAAATCACTTGTTTAGAAGTACTAACCGTTTACTGTATCTTCTGCCACAAGGTTTTGGTTTTGAACATAAAGATAAAGAGGTCAGCAAAGTAGCTCTTCGAGCTTTCTCCTTCCAGACTCCGTGCACAGTTCTTAGATCTCTACTGCTTTCTGAGTCTTGTACCAGACAATGGAATTTAAAATCAAAGCCACACCCCCTTGGTTCGTCACCGGAGCCACGCCCCAGATTGCCGCATGCGCACTCTGTGTTTTGTGTGTGTGTGTGTGTGTGTGTGTGTGTGTGTGTGTGAGGGCGAGGGAGGGGCTTTCTCAAACGGAGGTGATGTATGCAGCAAGCAAGAGGAAGTAAAGGAAGAGGGCGGGGCTGACGGCACGCCGGGCTCGTTCCGGAAGTGGCTTTTGGTTCAGCATGCTGGCGGAGCTCGGTTTTATCGGGACGATAGGCGAAGATGACGAGGTGCCATTGGAGCCCGAGTCTGACTCCGGAGATGAGGAGGAAGAGGTATGAGCCGGGCAGTGGTTATGAACGACAGCGCAGGCAGGGTTCCTGCCCCATGGGATGTCTTGACCACGTCCCCTCTTCGTAATTCCTCAGGACCTCGTCCTGGAATCCTCATTGTCGCCCAGAAAAGGTCCCACTGGGATTTCCCCAGATCTGGCTCAGTTTGCTACCGTTAGCTTTCTCACACCTCTGCTCTTTGGCCATGCTATTACGAGTCGCCTTGCGGGACACATCCGTGTACATTTCCTGATAGTTAATTCAGCCCTTGCCGTGATAGAACTCCAGAGGTGAGGTCAGTTATGGTTCTTGCTCAGAGCCATGTCATCCATCCACCCATGCGTCGAGCCAGGGTTTACTGAACGTTCCTAGATACCGTGTTAACTGTTGCGACTTAGCAGTGGACAGCTCTCCAGAAGCCTAAGATTGGTGTGGGAGACGACAGACTATGGCATGAAAAAGCGCTTGCAGTTCAGAGATTGAACCAGGTGTTTCCCCTCAGAACTTCTCCACCGCCTCAACAAATTCACCCCCGGTCTCCCTCGCCTTCCCATCTTTCCATCCTATTCCCATGTCAAGCCAGAAGCTTTGGCGTGATTCTTGGCAGCTTCTTTCTTCTCTTCCTGTTTTCCTGACACCCCAACCTCTGGGAACCACTTATCTACTCTCTGTTTCTATAAGCTGGACTTCATAGATTCTGCACACATTCAGGAGGGTAGGAGCTGTGTTCACTACATGTTCCTTGGAATGAAGCTTGTTAATTGTGTCAATGAAGTTTTCTGCAAACTCTTATTTTTGGCTTGTCTGGTTTATCATTTACTAAAAAAGGTGTGTTAATGTGTAAATGAGTCATTTTCTCCTGGTTATGTGTTTGCCTTGTGTAATTCTGTTCTCTTATGGGCCAATTTCCTTTCTTGGGCCCATGGTCACCCTGTGTCTTCTTGTCCCAGGGCCCCATTGTGCTGGACCGAAAGCAGAAAGCCTTGCAAAAGAACCGCAGTGCTGATTTCAACCCTGACTTCATCTTTACCGAGAAGCAGGGGATGTATGATGACAGCTGGGCCTTGGCTGATGTCATGAGTCAGCTCAAGAAGAAGGTAAGGCTGAGAGTGACGAATAGGTTCAGACAGTGGGCCGTGAAGGTTGGACAGTGGGTCATGGGGAGGGTTAACCCTGACCTCAGTGCCTCTTATCATTCAGTGGATTCTGAAACTCCTTTGAAAACATGTGATATAGTGTGGATGGGGTGAGGAAAGGGGATCACAAGTAACCCACAGTCTTGATTAACACCAGCATGTGAAATGTGGCAAAATGGATTTATTGCAAATTATAGTTATGATCATATTTGCCTACAGATGACATGTAGAAGTATTACCCCACTAGAAGTGGGGGTGGTTGGCTCTCCCTTAATTCATTGTGTGTATTAAGACAGACCTTGATTTTAAGGTGCGTGCTTATAGTACCAGCAACTCAGGGCGTTAAGTCCAGCTGAGGTCATGTAGTGAGATGCCATTTCTTTAAAAGAAAAAGTTTTAATGCCGGACGTGGTGGCTCACGCCTGTCATCCCAGCACTCGGGAGGCAGAGACAGGAGGATTGCTGAGTTCGCGGTGGCTTGCCTGGGCACCATAGTGAGCTCAGGGCCAGCCTGAACTACAAAGCGAGACCCTGTCTCAAAAAAAAAAAACCTAAAAGAAAAAGTTTTGGAGGAAATTTTCAGATGATCCAACTATTAAGGTAAACAATGTATGTAGCTATGTTAAAGTGTTCTCATGTTTAGCTGTTCACTCCCTGTTTTGAGAGTTACAGAGATACTTAGGTCAGTTTGTAACAAAGGACAGTTTAGCAGGCAGCCTTTGTTCTGTTTCTCCCGTGATGCACCGTGATGCACATCTGTAATCCCAGCACTTGAGAGGTGGAGGCAGGAGGAGTACCCTATGTTTGAGGCCAACCTAAGCTACACAGTGAGTTCAAGGCCAGATTAAACTCATAGGAAGACTCGTCTCAAAAAAAACGAATACATAACTCCGAGGACTGGGTTGGATGGAGCTCAGTGGTAGAACTCTTCTGGGTTCAGTCCTCAGTTACACAAACATAAATCAGCCCCACAAAACACACACCAGAAGAACAAAAATTAAAACCAAAACAAGCCAAAAAAAGGACGTTTGTATTACTTTTTGTTAGTCTAAAGATTTTACTTTTACAAAGGTACTATTTAATACTTTCTTCTCCTTTTTGACTGTGCTTAATCTACAGATTGATTAGTTTGTCTAAGGCCTGAGAGGCTGGTTCTGTATTACTTTTTGAGACTTGACAGGCCAAGAAACCATTCTCTGTCTTTTTCTTACACATATGTTTTTCCTCTTTCTGTCTGCAGAGGGCAGCTACTACTTTAGATGAGAAGATTGAGAAAGTGCGAAAGAAAAGGAAAACAGAGGTGAGACAAGAAACACAGCTGCTGTTCAGTCTGCTTGCGCCCTGGGCTGTCCCCTCAGCACCATTTCCAACTGAGCCTGAGCTGGGTGCAGCTCACGCAGTGCCCTTCTGTGTGCTTGTTACCACATTCACTAAGAAGTGTGCAGCAACCTGGCCAGGCTATGGAGCTCAAGAGGGCTCCTTTTAGGTCCCGAGTCTCCTGAAATTTGTAGTCACTTTGTCGGGTTTTGAATTTTGTTTCCAGGATAAAGAAGCCAAATCAGGGAAGTTGGAGGAGAAAGAATCTCAGGCAGGCTCTGACCTGGAGGAGCAGGAGGGCCTTGAAGGGAAAGAGGAAGTAGCAGGCTCCGCTGATGAAGAATCAGAGACCGACTACTCATCTGCTGAGGAAAACATCCTCACCAAAGCGGGTAGACAGGGTGCTGCGGGGGTGAGAGTAGGGCCTGGAGCCGTGTGTAGCAGCACATGCTGCTAATCTCAGGATTCTATTGTGTGTTTGAGCCCAGCCCCAGAAAAATGTAGCAGCTTAGTGAGACCCTATCTCAAAATTAAAAAAAATTTTTTTTAAATAATTGGGATATAATCGCTTCTCGGCCTTTTGGCTAAGATCAAGTGTAATAATTGGGATGTAGCTCAGTTTGAAGAACCTAGTGCCACATACACACAAAAAGAAATGGGAATGAAACTGGCAAGCCTGTACTTCACTTGGTAGGAGTTCCTGTCCTCTTATATACAGTCATATTGAAGATCTCCCTGCTGTTACATTCAAGGTTTTCTCTTCCCTTGGCATTTTGTTCAGGTTGTTGTGGTTTGGAGGCAGCTTCCTCTTTCCTTGTCTCCCGCCCCACACAGCGGCCAGAGGGCTGTGTGACTCAAACTTGGTTGAAGTTACTACGTTAGTGAGCTCCCTCTTGGAGCTCAGTGTTTGTGTAGAAGTGTGCGGAGCGCGCTGTAATGCAGTGCCGTGTGAGAGCCAGATCTGCAGACTGCACTTGGCAACTCTGTCCCGTCTGACCTTAGGCAAGTCACTTAGCCACACTGCCACTCAGTGTCCTTGTCTGGGAGTCGAGGCCGGTGTGTGGGCCCTGACGTGGCCCACGAAAACTACCGGGGCAGTGGGAAGCAGAGGCGGGTGCTCAGTGCATGTGAGCTGTGAGCATCCGCTGGGTTTTTCTCCCTAGATACGCTCAGAGTAAAGGAGAGGAAGAAGAAGAAGAAGAAGAAAGGACAGGTGAGCTTGGGAAATGGTGGCTTATGTGGGGCAACCTGAAAGGACTTTAAGGTTTTGTTGTTTGTGGGGGGTCCTTTTGCTGAATCTTCATCCCCTGTCTTTTGGTCTGGTGTAGGACGCGGGAGGATTCTTTGAAGATGCATCTCAGTATGATGAGAATCTCTCCTTCCAGGACATGAACCTTTCCCGGCCTCTTCTGAAGGTAGGGCTTGTTGGGGAACCTGGACTGATTCTTATAGCACCCCTTCTGAGACCCCTGGCTCTCAGCTCTGTTGTCCATGCAGCTGTTCAGCAGCCCCCCAAGCAGTACATTCCATCCTGTCCCTCCTGTTCTCTGAACCCTTTTGGCTCCCACTTTCTCATGGGATAAAAGTCAAATACCTTACATTGATTTAAAACATTGTGCCCCTCTGGTCCCGTTTGGCATCTCTCTCTGCTTGTTCTGCTCTGGCCACAATTACTGGCCTCCGCTAGGTCAGGCGGCCTCCACAGGGCCTTTGTACTTGCCCCCCTCTGCCTGGGGACTGCGTGCAGGGCCGCTGGGTGCTCTCTCACCCCTCAGCGTTCAGTGAGGCCTTCCCTTCATGGCCTCCCTGACTGCTTGTTTTTGTCCATAACATACATCTCTGTCTGATGTACTTTGTCCTTTTCTGCCTGATTGTCAGCTTCCTGAGAGCAGGGCTTTTGTTTTTTGTTTTCTTTGCTTTACTTACTGCTGTGTGCTTAGTGCACAGAACGGCACCTCACACATAGTGGGTACCCCGGCTGTGTGTGGACTGAAGGCCTGTTCCTTCCCTGCTGAGACTGCTATGCCCACCTGTCTCTGTCTGTTCTCTTCAGGCCATTACAGCCATGGGCTTCAAGCAGCCCACACCGATCCAAAAGGCGTGCATCCCTGTGGGCCTGCTAGGGAAGGACATCTGTGCCTGCGCAGCCACTGGGACAGGTGAGATGGGGTGGTGGGTGGGAGGGAGCAGGGCCCCTTCTTAAACCCGGCGCAGAGCTCCAGGTTGGCTTGACAAAAGGTTGCTTTGTGAAACATGCTTGGAATTTTGACTGTACACAAAGTTCACAGCAGTTCGTACTCAGTTGGGGGTTTTAATGGCTGTTGAAGATGTGGGGGAGCACTGAGGTGTCCAGTTTGCCTTTGTCCTCACGGGAGCGTTTTAAAGCGTATTGACACTGTTTCTCGTGTACTCTGCTTACTCCCACCCAAGGCTGTAGCTGCTGGATGGAACTTAGGGAGCAGAAGGGGTTCTGTGTTGTGGGGGAGACCAAGAAGTGAGCCAGCAGCCCACACAGCCTGGACGCCAGTCACTGCCAGAGCTAGAGTGGCCACGGGAACTAGGACAGACTAGGTCTTGGCACCTTGGCCCCAGCAGGTCAACTTTCTGACCCAGCTCCCTGCAGCTGCTGAGGCAGAGACAGACTGAATAGTCTAGTCCTTCAAGTACTATGGTGAAGAGGAGATAGAAGCCTGGCATCCTCCACATACACAGCTTGAAGGGCGAGGACAGCTGGGCCCGTGGTCTGTAGGGCCCAGGAATCAGCACCACATGAACTGGAATGGGATGGGCCAGTGACCCTGAGCGGCTCTTGTCAGGTCACGTGACTACAGTGTGTGTGGTCAGCACTTCCTGTGCCCCTCTTGTTAGTGCTTGGCCCCTTCCAACCTACCTAGCAAGCAATGGGGCCCAGTGCACATCACTCCTGTCTCTTCTGGTAGAAAAACCAAGAATTGCCTCATGTAGCTTGTTCACACGTTCTTTTTGAGGCACTTGGCAATCCATGGCCCAATTCTTGAAAATTTTATTAAGAATTGTTCAGTTGGGCCAGAGGGTTAGCTCAGTGGTTCCAGCGCCTGCCTCGCAAGTGCAAGGTCCTGAGTTTGAGCCCCGGTTACCACATATAATGCTGGGCATGGAGACACGCCCACCAACAATCAACACCACATACCACAATGCCGGACGTGGTGGCTCATGCCTGTCATCCCAGCACTCGGGAGGCAGAGACAGGAGGATTGCTGAGTTCGCGGCGGCTTGCCTGGGCACCAAAGTGAGCTCAGGGCCAGCCTGAACTACAACGCGAGACCCTGTCTCAAAAAGCAAAAAAAAAAAGAATTGTTCAGTTATTGCTTCTCGGCCTTTTGGCTAAGATCAAGTGTAGAACTGTTCAGTTAGCCTATTTGTACTAACTTGTGCTAAAGAAATAGAGGGCTGTAAGCAGATCATTTTGGAGGGTGACAAGGCCTGGCTCATTCAGAAATCAAATATATTAGGAAAAATAGAGTTCAAAGTGCCCTCAGCCCCCCAGTTTGCCCTCTTTCCCCTCACCCCACCACTGTGCTAGTATTACTGGACACTCCATAGTGTTTACAAGTACATATATAATTGAAATATATTTGCATTCATATGCAACTGCATCGATATCCCCTTTTATTTTTAAAAGATCGTAGAGCAATGAGAAGTAATGAAAACAGTGATTCCCTTTAATCCTTCCCTTGGTGATAACATACTGCATAATGGTAGGACAGGTCTGGGAGTGTGGATCAGTGACAGTGCTGCCCAGCCCGTGTCAAGCCCTGGGTCCCATCTACAGCACTGCAAAGCAAACAGAATTTTCTCTCTGGTTGGCTGCCTTCTGGGTAATTTTTATTACTTTCAGGCTTCTTTGTATTTCCCAGGTATATTTACATGGACTGTGTAGTTCAAAAGCAGCAGGGAGTTATATGAAAAATGTTTTTTATGGGCCAGGGATTTAGCTCAGTGGTTCCAGCGTCTGTCTCGAAAGTGCAAGGTCCTGAGTTCGATTTCTGGTAACCACACACCACAGTGCCAGGCGTGGTGGCTCACGTCTGTAATCCAGCACTCGGGAGGCAGAGGCAGGAGGATTACTGTGAGTTTGAGGCTAACTTGGGCTATGTAGTGAGTTCAGGGCCAGCCTGAACTACAAAATGAGACCGTGTCTCAAAAAAAACCAAAACAGCCGGGCGTGGTGGCTCACGCCTGTCATCCCAGCACTCGGGAGGCAGAGACAGGAGGATTGCTGAGTTCGAAGCTTGCCTAGGCTACATAGTGAGCTCAGAGCCAGCCTGAACTACAAAGCGAGACCCTGTCTCAAAAAACAAACAAACAAACAAACAAACAAAAAAAAAAACCAAAACAAACAAAAAAACCAAAAGAAAAGAAAAATGTTTTTTATGTTCTCATCAACCAGGGTTACTGGGCTCAAGTGAAAACCAGAAGGAACTGAACCTTTCCTTGCTTTCCTGCTGTCCCCTCCAGGTAAAACCGCAGCTTTTGCTCTGCCGGTCCTTGAGCGTCTGATCTACAAGCCCCGCCAGGCCCCAGTCACCCGTGTGCTGGTGCTGGTTCCTACCCGCGAGCTGGGCATCCAGGTGCACTCCGTCACCAAGCAGCTAGCGCAGTTCTGCAGCATCACCACCTGCCTGGCTGTGGGTGAGTAGCGGGGCTGAGGGCTGCCAGCCCCCAACAGGTGGATGTGCTGTGCCCTTGCAGGCGTAGGGCGCCAGGAAAGGCTTTCGGTTGATTCCACTTAGAAACTATGTGATGTGTTTTCATAATAGATGGTAGGAAGAGGGGATTCTATCGAAACCAAACTAATCTTGAAAAATGAAACTTCAAAATTATGAAAAAAAAATTTTCTTCCTGGTACTGAGCAAATTAAGGATATAATGAATATATTCTGCTGAGTATGAATAATAACGTATTTGGGGCAAACTCTCCGTATGTAAAGTTATACGGTAGTGTTATCTAGTCTCCACTTCATCCTCCTTATTAAATAATTGGAATTCAGAGGTGATTTTTGTAGCCAGGCGTGGTGGTGCATGCCTGTAATTCCATCACTCAGGAGGCTGAGGCAAGAGGAGCACTGCAAGTTCAAGGCCAGCCTGGACTACACAGTCAGACTCTGTCTCAAAAGAAAAAGATGATTTTTGTGCTCATGTAGAGACATCAACTGTTTTCACAGGTGCTTCTCTCAGTCCTTGGAAGTTTTGATTATTCTGAAGTGTTTTGGGGCCATCATCATTTTTTATTTTTGCCTTTAGTCCAATTATAATTAAATAGTGTATCTCTCGCAATGTATTGCAAAATCCACACGGCTGAGGCCTCTGTCAGCCTTATTCTTGGGTTTACTGTGCGTCTGGCTAAAGTACAGCAAGGTGGCAGGTGTTCAGTTGGCACCGGTGATGGCCCATGGACCTGGTGGACTCTCCCCTCCGCAGGTGGCCTGGACGTGAAGTCTCAGGAAGCAGCTCTTCGGGCAGCACCTGACATCCTCATTGCCACCCCAGGTCGGCTCATTGATCACCTCCACAACTGCCCCTCCTTCCACCTGAGCAGCATCGAGGTGCTTATCCTGGACGAGGCTGACAGGTACGCCTGCACCGTCGGGCTGGACGGCCCTGGACTTGGCAGCTGCAGCCCTGCTCCTGCTACGAAGCTGGCGGCCAGGGGTGTGCGGTGCCTTTTTAGCCATCCACGGTGAACCTCTGTCCAGGATTAGCCTAGATTTTCCTGCTTTTTTCTCTTTCTGTAATAGGATGATTGAGAGATAAGGTAGGTCATATGTGGGCTCTGCTGTGTCCTGCCTGAGATTTGGGATGTTAGTAAGATTCTCAGAATAAAACTTTTTCTTGTTTGTCCTTGGAGACAGGAATAATACTCAGCTCACAGTGAGGAGGCATCATCAGTGGTCATATGGGGGGGTTGGGTGTAGTGCGGCTTCCACGTACTGTCTATACAACTGTGATGGGGACGCCCTTTCTCTCCCCTGCCCCCATTCTGCCTCTCTGTCTCTTCCTTTTTTTCTCATACATACCCCATCTGCTTTGCTCTTACCTTCAGCTGAGCCAAGTGAATTGAACTGATGATAGAATTGGGGTAGGAAAGTCACAGCTAAGTCAGAACGTGTAAAGACTGACTTGTAAATCGAGGCATTTGGGCTGGGGATTTAGTCCAGTGGTGCTGTGCCTGCCTTACAAGCATAAGGTCGTAAGTTTGATCCCTGGTACTGCCAAAAAAAGCAAATTAAGGCATTTCACTTTTTTTGTTTTTTGTTTTTGAGACCGGATCTTACTTTGTAGTTCAGGCTGGCCCTGAGCTCACAGGCTAGCCTTGAACTCACAGCAATCCTCCTGCCTTTGCCTCCTGAGTACCCATGACTGGCACTGTGGTATGTGGTACCAGGGATCGAACTTGGGACCTTGTGCTTGCCAGGCAGACGCTAAATTCCTGGCCTGAGGCATTTTAGTTCTTGGGCAGGCTTCTGACCCTGTGAGGCTAAGGGGAGTGGCAGGTCCATCCTTCCAGTTGGTCTGGCTGGAGCTCTCAGTGTCGTCCTGCAGTCCAGCCCACTGTAGGGGTCTGCAGTACTCTTCCTCCTCCTTGGAGTGACTTCCTTCATCTCCTTGGAATGACTTCTCTTTCTGCAGGGCATGACCTTGCCCAGTGTCCTCCCAGGGGTGTTTTTCTGAATCCAGTCACTGGGACATGTCTGGACAGATCCAAAGTGTAAACAAGGCTGAGGGAACTTTCTAGGTGAAGGGAGTCTAAAAAAACAAATATAGCCACTTTCAACGAGGAACTTTGGTTCTTAGACCCAAATGAAAGACAACTATAAAATCACACTCTGGGTGGCCCAGGGATTTAGTTCAGTGGTTCCAACATCTGCCTGGCAAGCACAAGGTCCTGAGTTTGATCCCCTGTACCACATACCACAGTGCCGGGCGTGGTGGCTCACGCCTGTAATCCCAGCATTTAGGAGGCAGAGGCAGGAGGATTGCTGAGTTCGAGGCTTCCTGGGCTACAGAGTGAGCCCAGGGCCAGCCTGAACTACAAAGTGGGACCCTGTCGCAAGAAAAAAATCACATTGGGGGCAGTTGGGGAAATTTGAATCTGGTTTGTATTTTAGATTTGTGCAAACATTTAAATGTATTGGGTGTGATTATGACATTGTACTTATGTAAGAAGT